>JAAGEH010000079.1:8156396-8386620 GCA_011751065.1 Lasiurus cinereus | reverse complement strand
TTTCTCAGAATTGCTGTAGCTATTTGTGGTCTTTTTTTGTTCCACATGAATCTATGAAGAATTCTTTCTAGGTCTGTGAAATATGTCGTTGGTATTTTAATGGGTAGTGCATTGAATCTGTAGATTGCTTTGGGTAGTATGGACATTTTAATAATGTTGATTCTCCCAATCCATGAGCATGGTATGCTCTTCCATCTGTTAACATCTTCCTCTATCTCTTTTTTCAGTGTCCTGTAGTTTTCTGCATATAGGTCTTTTACCTCTTTAGTTAGGTTTATTCCTAGGTATCTTAATTTTTTTGGTGCGATGGTAAATGGGATTGCTTTTTTAGTTTCTCTTTCTGTAATTTCACTATTAGTGTATAGAAATGCCACAGACTTCTTAGCATTAATTTTGTATCCTGCTACATTGCTGAATTCATTAATTAAGTCAATTAGTTTTGGAATGAAGTCCTTTGGTTTTTTTATGTACAATATCATGTCATCTGCAAATAAGGACAGCTTTACTTCTTCTTTTCCAATTTGGATGCCTTTTATTTCTTCTTCTTGTCTAATTGCAATGGCTAATACTTCCAGTACTATGTCGAACAGGAGAGGTGAGAGTGGGCATTCCTGTCTTGTTCCTGTTCTTAGGGGAAACGGTTTTAGTTTTTGCCCATTGAGTATGATGTTAGCTGTGGGTTTATCATATATGGCTTTTATGATGTTGAGGTATGATCCTTCTATTCCCACTTTGCTGATAGTTTATATCAAGAAAGGGGGTTGTATTTTGTCAAATGCTTTTTCTGCATCAATTGATATGACTATGTGATTTTTATCTCTCAATTTGTTTATGTGATGTATCACATTTATTGATTTGCGGATATTGTACCATCCCTGCATTCCTGGGATGAATCCTGCTTGGTCATGGTGTATGATCTTTCTGATGTACTGCTGGATCTGGTTTGCTAGAATTTTGTTGAGGATTTTGGCATCTATGTTCATGAGAGATATTGGCCTATAATTCTCTTTCATTGTGTTGTCTTTATCTGGTTTTGGTATTAGGGTGATGCTGGCTTCATAGAAGGTGTTTGGAAGTGTTCCTTCTTCTTGAGTGTCTTTGAATAGTCTGAGGAGAATAGGTTTTAATTCTTCCTTGAATGTTTGGTAAAACTCTCCTGTGTAGCCATCTGGTCCCGGGCTTTTATTTGCTGGAAGCTTTTTGATTACTGCTCTAATTTCTTCCATAGTTATTGGACTATTGAGATATTTGGCTTCCTCCTCATTGAGTTTTGGGAGGTTATATTTTTCTAGGAAAATGTCCATTTCTTGCAGGTTGTCCAATTTGTTGGAATAGAGTTGTTCATAGTATTTTTTAACAATCCTTTGTATTTCCACAGGGTCTGTTGTTATTTCTCCTCTTTCATTTCTGATTTTGTTTATTTGGGTTTTCTCTCTTTGTTTCTTGGTGAGCCTAGCTAGAGGTCCATCAATCTTTTTTATCCTTTCAAAGAACCAGCTCTTTGTTTTGTTGATGTTTTGAATTGTTTCTTTGGTCTCCAAGTTGTTTATCTCTGCTCTGATCTTCACTCTTTCTTTCCTTCTGAGTACACTGGGCTTTTCTTGTTGCTCTCTTTCTAGCTCTTTGAGTTGTAGGTTTAGGTAATTTATTACCATTGTTTCCTGTTTTTTGCAGTAGGCTTGTAGGGCTATGAACTTCCCTCTCAAGACTGCTTTCACTGTGTCCCATAAATTTTGTATTGTTGTGTTGTCATTGTCATTTGTTGCCATGATGTTTTTTATTTCTTCCTTGATTTCTCTGGTTACCCAGTCATTGTTTAATAGCATGCTGTTTAGTCTCCATGTGTTTGATTTCTTTCTATTGTTTTTATTATTGTTTATTTCCAGTTTTATGCCACTGTGGTCTGAGAAAATGCTTGATATGATTTCTATCTTCTTGAATTTGAAGAGACTTTTCTTATGACCCAACATATGATCTATCTTTGAAAATGACCCATGTGCACTGGAGAAGAATGTATATTCTGTGGCTTTGGGGTGAAATGTTCTGAAGATGTCAATTAAGTCCATCTGGTCTAGTGAGTCATTTAGGATTGATGTTTCTTTGCTGATTTTTTGTTTAGAGGATTTGTCCAATGGTGACAGTGGGGTATTAAAGTCTCCTACTATGATTGTGTTGCTGTCAATCTCTCCCTTAATTTCCTCCAAGAGTTTTTTTTATATATTTAGGTGCTCCTATATTGGGTGCATATATGTTTACCAGAGTTATTTCTTCTTGTTGGATTGTTCCCTTTAGTATTATGAAGTGGCCTTCTTTATCTCTTATTATGTCCTTCACTTTGAGATCTAATTTGTCAGATATAAGTATTGCAACCCTAGCTTTTTTTTCATTTCCATTTGCCTGAAATACCATGTTCCATCCCTTCACCCTCAATCTGTGTGCATCTCTTTTCCTGAGGTGGGTTTCTTGCAGACAGCAGATATATGGATCATGTTTCCTTATCCAATCAGTTACCCTATGTCTTTTGATTGGAGCATTTAATCTGTTTACATTTAAAGTTATTATTGATAAGTACTTATCTGTTGCCATTTTTAGTCCTTACCCCTGAGTTCCTTCTTTGCTTCCTCTTTCTTTTTATTACAGCAGACCCTTTAACATTTCTTGCATTGCTGGTTTGGTGGTAATATATTCCCTTAGTCCTTTTTTGTCTGTGAAGCTTTTGATTTCACCTTCAATTTTGATTGAGAGTCTTTCTGGTTACAGTATTCTTGGATTCAGACCCTTCCTTTGCATGACTTTGTATATTTCATTCCATTCCCTTCTGGCCTGACGAGTTTCCGTTGAGAAGTCAGTAGCTAGTCTTATGGGGGTTCCTTTGTAGGTAACTTTCTGTTTCTCTCTGGCTGCTTTTAAGATTCTTAGTTTGTCGTCGGTGTTTGCCAATTTAATTATAATTTGCCTTGGTGTCGGTTTGTTGGGGTTCATTTTGCTTGGGACTCTGTGAGCTTCTTGGATTTGTGTGGGTTTTTTCTTTCCTATATTGGGGAAATTTTCTGTCATTATTTCTTCAAACACGTTCTCTAATCCTTGTTCAGTTTTCACTCTTTCTGGAACCCCAATTATGTGGATGTTGTTTTGTTTCATGTTATCCCAAAGTTCCCTTAGACTCTCCTCTTGCTTTTTAACTTTTTTTTCTAGAAGCTGCTGTACTTGGGTATTTTTTCCTACTGTGTCTTCTAGCTCACTGATGCAGTCCTCTGCTTCTTCTAGTCTACTTTTGATGCTTTCTATTGAGTTCTTTATAGTAGTGATGTCATTTTTCATTACTTCTTATTTATTCTGCACCTCCTCTAGTTTCTTCTGCATTTCTTCTTGCTGCTTCTTCATCTCCTCTTGGTTCTTCTTCATTTCCTCTTGGCTCTTACTCAGATTGTCGATTTTGTCTTCCATTCTTTTAATCCACTTTATGATCATTTCTCTGAACTCTTTCTCTCGTAGGCTTATTTCTGCTTCTATTTTGTTTACTTCCTTTTCTGGTGAAGCCTGTCTTTCTATCTTATGTGGGCTGTTTCTTTTTCTGCCCATGGTCTTTCTTCTCTGGGTGTCTGGTTATGTAGTTCTCTCTCCTACATTGATTGAAAGGCACAAACTACAACACGACCAGGTACAGCACACAAGGCACTGAGTAGAATGTATTCAAGATATTAGTTATCACAAATAAGGTGACCACCAATGAAGGACAAATTAGGGGTAAATAGAGAAAGAAGAAGAGGAAAGTGAGGAAAAAAGAAAAGAAAGAAATGCCAAAATCAAATTGGGAGAGCGAGAAAAAAAAAGATAAATAAATGAACAAAAAAATAAAATAAAGCAAGAAAATAAAAAGGAGAAGAAGGAGAAGGAAAGAGGAAGAGAAAAAAGTCAGAGAGAAAAGAAAGCGTATAAGAGAGAAAAGGGGAACAAAATATAGATGTCAGGAGACAACTCCAATAGAACAGTCACTAATCCCAATAAAGGCCAGCAACCAATACCTAGAGATTAATGCAAACTGCAAATAGCAACTGGTATCGAGGGAGGTGAGGGAAAAGAGAGGTAGAAAACAAAGCAAGCAAAAAGCAAAATAAAACAAGTAGAATAAACTAAAACAATCTCACAAAAAATTTCAAAAAATCGATATGATCACTTTTCAGGCAAATAGCAACAAGAGGACATAGAGAAAAAACAGCTTTTTGGCTAGTGAAGACAAGAAGAGAGAGGTTTGTGTGGACTTGTATTAGGGGATTTGAAATTAGATATATAAATGGGGTGAAATTTTAACCAGGTAAAGAGAAAGAATAGGGAGAATTTAAAGTTGGAAAGGGAAAGAGAAAGAAGACAACAAAATGGGGAAAGTTAGGAGGAAAGTGTTGGCATAAAGGTAGAGTTGAGTTGGAGTAAAATTATGCTAAAGGAAAGATGAAAATAGAATGTAGAACTCTAATCCCAAAATAAAATAAAGAGAAAACAAAATGACACTTTTTTTTCCAAAAAGGGAAAGTACTAGTAGTAATTAATAATACTAGTTTAAAACAAAAATGTAATAATTAAAAAGGTAAAATCATTTGAGGCGGAAAGAAAAAAAATAGTCTTTTAATTAAAATATGTGAAAAGAAAAATAATAAAAAAAAGAAAAAAAAAGAAAAAAAGGAAAAAAAAAAGAAAAAAAATAGAATGGTCCTTCACTTCCACTATTATTCTGCTTGGCACTCCTGTTTCCCAGTAGGGAAGGTATTGCAGTTCCCTGTGTTCCCCTCTTGATGTTTTAATCTGTTTATTCTTTTGTGGTTATGTGAGAGTCAATTTGTGTGTCATCCACTGGGTGGCAGTGTTTCGGAATTGATCTCTGAGACAAAGCACAGGACCTCTCTAGGCTGTGCTCAGATCCTGCTACTCTGTGGTTCTCAAAGCCAGTTTGTGGGGGTTTTTGCAGCTGGGACACTGTAATAACTCCCAGGCTGTCCCTCTGCCCCAGAAAAAAAATGAGTCGTTTTCCAGAGCTCTCCTCTGTCAACAGCTCAGAGGGTTTGCCTCCACACTTAGGGATCACACCCTGACCACCTCTGGGGACCTCTCCAGAGGCAGCTTTCCCGCAGCCCAGTTTCCGCAGTGTGTGTGTCCATGTTGTGCGGGGAGGGGCGGGGGATAGGAGACCTCACCCTGTCCCAGGCGAAATCTGACCCTTCCGCAGGCTGCGTGGATCTCTGAATCCGCCGCCCGCGCGTCTGCGTTGCCTGGAAAGCCGTGCCCTCCACCAGCCGCAGCTTTCAGACCTCCGCAGACATCCACCTCCCCCTTATCTCAGGCGCAATCTGACCTGTCCGTGTGCTCTGTGGATCTCTGATTCCACCGCGTGTCTGCGCCGATTGGAGAGCGGAGTTCTGGGTCCCCGGGTCCCCGGGTCCCCGGCTGCTCGATGGGTGCCCCAGCCGCCGGCTTCAGACCGCTGCAGACATCCACCTCCCTCTGCAAGATGGGTGGTCTCCATGTTTGCGCTGGTGGCTCCAGCGGACAAAAACCCCGTGGCAGTGGGACTGCCTGGCTGGGAGAGCCCCGTCCAGCAGTCCCCCACCTTCTCCTGGAGGACAACTGACTCTCAACTTGCCAACAAACACTCCCAGTGCGACTCTCAGCCGCTCTCTCTCCCTCTGCCCAGCGACAAAGCTCCAGACGCATCTGTCTACTCCGCCGCCATTTTTCCCTCTCCCTGATGGATATTTTTGAGAATGACTTTTTCACTTACATTTTGGAATGGCTTTCAATGCATAGAGGAAAGGTGGATGTAGGACACTGATTGAGGAAATAAACGTAACTTACCAGTTTTAACTTCCTTAGCCATGAAAATCAACTCCCAAATGCTATTCTAAATGTTAAAAATATAGGTTCAATTTTTGTTAATCAAATATTTGTGCTGATTAGAACTAACATGATATATTTTTTCCTTTTTTTATTGTTTAAAGTATTACAAATAGTAATACATATGTCTCCTTTTCCCCCCAATTTACCACCCCCAGGCCTTCCCTACCCCCCAGTACATGCCCTCTCCTGCCTCCCCAAGTGTCTTGTATCCATTGGTTATGCTTATATACATGCATACAAGTCCTTTGGTTGATCTCTTACAGTCCAACCCTCCCTCCCCCAAAAAAACCTTCCCTGCCTTCCCGCTGTAGTATGACAGTCTGTTCAATGCTCCTTTGCCTCTGTATCTGTTGTCCCCCTCAGATTCTTTTCTTTAAAAAATTCTGCCTCTGCAGACGAGAAATAAACCTATAAGAACAAAAGTGTTTGAGTCCCAGTTTCAATGTCCAACAGTTCTGAGTCCCAGTTTCAATGTCAAACAGTTCCTTATGTGTACATGTCAGCAATGCTATCTGGATGGTGGGCAAATGGTGGCAATGCAGGTCCGACCCTATCTGGTTTGGTCCTAGGCGATCTGTAGCGACGCACAACTGATGACTGCTAGCATGGCAAGGTGTGGTCAGTGTCTTCCATCTCTGGACTGTTTCTCCTCTTGTCTTCATGGTTGGCGCAGACCTGTCAATTCCTCTATTTCAGGAGTCCACTTGGTCTTAGAGTTTTTTTCTGAAAGTATATAAACATATTCTCGACCAAAAGTTAATAAAGGAGTCTTTTCTATAAAATTGACTTGCAGTCCTTTTTATTTTTGCCCAAATGATTTTCCTTTGGCTTATTTAGACACCATGTGTGTTTTTCATGGGTGTTTTGCTGTTAGCATTACAAATGAAAATTAATTTTCTAAAGTAAAAATTTTCTAGATGTAATTTACTTACCAGATATTTTTCCTTACATAATATTCATAATATTACCCTCCTGTCCCCTCCCCCCTTTTTTGATTAATGGAGACTTTTGTAAAAATTTTAATATAATCCTGATAACTTTAAATTTTAATTTTTTGCACAAAAGTATGACTGCTTTAGGTTCATTGCATTTTAAGCAATTTTACCATGAGATGAACTACCAATAGAAATTTTAGTTAATACTTTAGAAACAGCTTTTTGTCCAGTACAATTAAATTTTCTTGAATATTCACTTATTTCAATTAGCCAATTTAAATTAACCTGAAAGCTTGATTACTCTTTTACTGTCAAATTTAATACTCTACCAACAATCTTAGTTTACCCTGTAAATATTAGTGGAAAGGATTATTTGCATTCTTGAGTAGGCCCTGAGCATTCTTGGTGCTAGGCTGGATTTAGATATAGGGCAGCGGCTGTCGGCCAAGTCTCTGTCTGTTACCTGGGTCCGGATCTATGCTGGGCATGGAAAGCAAAGCTGCCGTGGGGGCAGGAGACCTCCCTCAGAAGGGGTGAGGGTTCAGGCCCCTGCAAGGTTGAGGGGGGGGGAAGGGTGAGGATTGTGCCCCACCTAACATGATATCTTGAGAGGATTTCAATTATGATGGTGTTTTTTAAAGCATCACAAACTCTAGACCCATGAGATGCCTAGACCCTGTATGAAATAAGGGTCCCTTGACAAAAATATCTGGGAAACAGTAATATTGTATGCGGAATACTCATCTTGGGTATTCAATATGCCCATGTATATAGTCAATGCTCTGAAAAGTCCTGCAGAAGGAAACTTTGTTTCCCAAGGCCACTGGGTACTTTTTTTATATGGTACTCTATCAGTCAGAGCTTATTCAGGAAAATATAAATAAGCTATGTAACTCAGAGAGGTCTGACCATAGAGTTCTAGTTTGAAAGTGTTGGGAGAGCTGAAAGAGTCAAAAAGGTGTTGTGACTCAGAGATTGGCAACTCTAGGAAGTACTAGTAGCTGCAACCCCAAAGTGTAGACATGATATTCCCAGAATGTGGTACATACTAGTACTTTCTTCTCTAATCCTGGGGGGTAACACACAAGGTACTAAGCAAGTGGGGCATTAAGCATGGTGGGACACATAGAACAGGAGGCAGGACTACTAGTGAGGTGCTAAGCCCTAGTGCTGGGACACAAGAAGTGGGGTGAGCTGTGGGTGCTGAATCTGAGGAAGCACTCTAGAACTCTTTCCTGGCAGGGTGTCCCCTCTGTGATAGGCAGGGTTCTCATCCCCAGGACCTCTGCCACCTGAAACCATGCTGAATATGTCACATTCATAGTGAAAGAGGCTTTGCAGATGTAATTAATGTTACTGATCAGCTGACCTTATGATGGGGAAGTAACCTGGGTTATCTGGCATGGACTCACTGTGATCTCTAGCCCTTAAATGTAGAAGAGGAAGTCAAAATGGGAAGTCAGAGAAATTCAGAGCATGAGAGGATTCAATGTACATTTGCTGGCTTTGAAAATGGAAAAGACCAGAAGCCAAGGGATGTGAGCAGCCTCTAGAAGCTGTGAATGACCACCAGCTGACAGCCAGCAAGGAAATCTCAGGGATCTCAGTTCTAAAGCTTTATGAAACTGAATTATGCCAACAAGCTGAATGAGCCTGGAAGTAGAATCTCTCGCCATAGAAGAGCCCAGGCTGACCAACACTTTGATCTTGGCCTTGTGAGACTCTAAGCAGAGAACTTGGCTGAGCCCACCGAACTTCTGACTTACAGAACTCTGAGATAACAAATGAATGTTATTTTAAACCAGTAAGTTTGTGATAAATTGTTTTGGAACCAATAGCAAACTCATTGCCATTCTCTCACATTTACAGAAAATAACTGGAAGCCCACTGGCAAGGAATCTGGGAAATGCAGCTCCTCCATAATTCAGCATAGCGGGACAGGAGTGAAAGCTAAAAGCACATAGGCACTCTCTAGCATAGCATTTGCTAACATTTGGTGGGAAAAATATTAGAAATACAATTCCAGGGAATTCTGATGATGATACTGTAGAGTTGGATTCTTTGGGACCCCCTGTAAGATAAAGAAAGATGATATACTTATGCCATTTTTAAAAAGTAAATATTTATTGTTCAGATTATTACAGTTGTTCCTCCCCCACCATAGCTCTCCTCCACCTGATTCCTCCCCCTCACCCCATGTCCTTAATCCCCGCCACTGTCTTCATCCATAGGTGTAAGATTTTTGTCCAATCTCTTCCCACAATCCTCACACCTCCTTTCTCCTGAGAATTGTCAGTCCACTCCCTTTCTATGCCTCTGATTCTATTATATTCACCAGTTTATTCTGTTCATCAGGTTTTTTATTCACTTGATTTTTAGATTCACTTGTTGATAAATATATATTTGTTGTTCATAATTTTTATGTTTATCTTTTTCTTCATCCTTTTCTTAAAGAATACCCTTCAACATTTCATATAATACTGGTTTGGTGGTGATGAACTCCTTTAGCTTTTTCTTGTCTGTGAAGCTCTTTATCTGACCTTCAATTCTAAATGATAGCTTTGCTGGGTAGAGTAATCTTGGTTGTAGGTTCTTGCTATTCATCACTTTGAATATTTCTTGCCAGTCCTGTCTGGCCTGCATAGTTTCTGTTGAGACAATCGTATGGGTACTCCTTTGTAGGTAATTAACTGTTTTTCTCTTGCTGCTTTTAATATTCTCTCTTTGTTTTTTGCTCTTGGCATTTTAATTATGATGTGTCTTAGTGTGGTCCTTTTTGGATTTCTCTTGTTTGGGGTTCTCTGTGCTTCCTGGACTTGTAAGTCTATTTCTTTCACCAGGTAGGGAAAGTTTTCTGACATTATTTCTTCTAATAGATTTTCAAAATTTTGCTCTCTCTCTTCTTCTGGCACCCCCATAATTTGGATGTTGGTACGCTTGAAGTTGTCCCAGAGGCTCCTTACACTATCTTCATATTTTTGGATTCTTTTTTCTTTTTGTTTTTCTGGTTGGGTGTTTTTGTTTTCTCATATTTCAAATCTTTGGTTTGATTCTTGGGGTCCTTTGGTCTACTGTTGAATTTCTATATATTCTTTATTTAGACAGTGTATGCTTAATTTCTGACTGGTCCTTTTCCATTTTTTTTTTGGCATTTTCATTAAGGTCCTTAAAGGTCTCACTAAGTTCCTCAGAGGTTTCTAGAAGATTCTTGAGTAATCTTATATATGTAGATTTGAACTCTATGTCCAGTAGTTTGCTTCCCTCCATTTCTTTCATTTGTGACATGTTTCTTTGTCTCTGCATTTTGGCTGCTTCCCTGTGTTGATAGAGTGGTTTTCTGTGGTAGGTAACCTATAGGGCCCAGTGGCTCAGCCTCCTCAATCAGCTGAGGTGGACACTCTTGGTGCACCCTTTTGTGGGCTGAGTGCACAGTCTTGTTGTAGTTAAGCCTTGATTGCTGTTGATACACTGGGAGGAATTGACCTCCAGGCCAATTGGCTGTGAGGACCCGCTATGTCTATAATGGAAGAACTTCTGTGCTGGAGATACTCTTATGAGGCAAGACTTGTTTCAGTGGGGCTTTGGTATTGAGTTTGCCTCTTGAATGTGTCCCTTATGGATGTGAGGAGTTGAAATCTGGTGTTGTCTCACACTGACCACTAGGTACACTGGCTCCTGGATCTCCAATGCGGTGCAGGTCAGCTATTGTCTGAGACCAGCCAGCAGGAGCTGCGGAAAGATCCGCAGATTTCTCCTCTTTGCTTGGGATTTGGAAGTTTTGGAGCTGCCTGTCTGGAGCTGCAGTTTGTTAGGTTAAGCTGAGATAGAGCACACCATTCATATGCAAAAGCCATTGCACACAGTTTGGGTGGGTTTGTAAATTGGGTGGGGCGGGGTTTTAGGGAATCACTGTGGCATGGCAAACAGCGATGGCTGCTAGTCAGCTGTATCTGCAACTCCACATTTCTGTGCCCCACTGCAGTAAATAATGATTCCTGCATGAAAGGAACTCTGCAAGAAAGCCATCCTCACTTTCTGACCTGATGGCAGACAGTCCTGCTTCTCCCCATAGGAGTATGGGTTCCCAAAGTCTTGCCAGAAATTGGAGTTCAGAGCAGTTGGGAGCTTGTGTCTCCCTTTGGATTGAAAAAATCAGCACACTTAGTTGACAGTGCCAGCCCGATTCGCGTGCCTCTGTACCTCTGTTTTTCTGAACTTGTGCACATCCTACCAGGTTTCAATGCTCTTTTATCTTTCCTTCTAAATGTAGAACTTCTACTCAGCTAGTTTTCCCGTGGTTCTGGGTGATAGACGTTTTGTCTTTTGTTGTAGTTTTGGTGTGGTTGTGAGAGGCAGGTGTATACAGATGTATACCTTATGCTGCCATCTTGGTTTTTCTATTTATGCCATTTTTATGACACTGCCAAAGAAGCATAGTAGTGTGTTGTGGAGACAACCCCACAGGCTGGTGGGCAAGTCCTGACTCTGCCCTTACTCCTTTGGTGACTTTGAATGGCTCACCTTTCCAGGGCTTCTGCTTGTATGGAGTAAAGGGTGCTGAGTAAAGCATCTGTGAGGTCCTGTCACATTATAAAGTTCTCCTACTTGGAGAATCATTTTATTCTTTTTTTGTGATTGTGGATACTATTTAAATGATTTTAGACATATTTATGATTGATTTGATGCTAAATTTTTGATTAGCAAGCAGAACTCACAATCATGGGATTATTGCTAAGAAAAATTATGACTCAGTTTGTAGTTATCTGCTCTCCAATATGGGAAAAATTGACAGATTCAATAATGCTAATATTTGGCTCCAAATAAATGGAGGAGCCTGCAATGTGGGCATAAGATTGATTTTTATTGCTAGAACAATTGGTAGCCATGCTTTATTACTTTTGCACTGGTTACTATGGGGAAAATGAGAGCAAAGAGTATATATCTCTTGGCTTCAAGGAACTTATAATCTTGGAAGAGACAGATGGACAAAAGGAAATACATAATTGGATGATGAAAGGAATGCATAGAACCATGTCTTAAATCATACCACAGGTTTATGTTAACTTTGTTATTGCACCAGGCTTTTAATAAAGAGGCATTTCTTTTTATCTTTCTAGATCACAGAAGGAGGCACACACCTCTGAGCAGCAGTGGGTCAGAGTTCGATTTTGCTGGCCTTTGCTTTCTTCCTTGGCTATCACTGGAAACTGCTCCATGAAGCCACAAGTGTCTTTCATGACAGTTTCCCGTGGGGTGTGACACATAGCTTGCTAACCACCTTGAGGCATTTGAAAGTAAAACAAAGTAACCTTCCATTAATGGAAACCTAGAATTTTCTATCTGCTTATACTTCTGACAGGTTGGTTGATGTTGTCACTGACTGTGTATACCTTTTCAAATGCATTTTTAGTTTGTTCCTCCTGGATGTATTAATTCCTAATGTTCCTTGCTGATTGCAGTGATGCCATGCTCTTTATACAGCCCTATTTTGGGGTATGACCCACAGTGTAGAAGCAGCAGTCCTGCCTTTTGAGAACCTGTATATCTGCTGAAATTTTCATTAAATTTTTTTTATTGTTGAAAGTATTTCATATGTCCCCTTTCCCCCACATTGACTTCCTCCTGCTCACTCCCACCCTTACCTCAGGCCTTCACCACCCTATGAAATTTTCATTTTGTACTTGGATGTTCAGAGGTCACAGAGGTATAGCCTCTGAGCTTTAAGCCACTTTGATGTTAGAAGTACCTTTATGTGTTGCATGTTCAATGTTTCTTTGTTTCTTAGGAGAATGGTTTCAGAAACTTTCAAAATGGGGCATGGAACAAATTTTGCCTTTTCTGTCATGAGGCCACTGTTTCACAATGATAGTATGGAATAAGAGTATAGAATTGGGAAGTAGTGCCTGGGATTGAATTCTGATGCCAACATTTTTTGGACAAGTTTCTTAACCTCTCTGTGAGTCAGTATTCTCATATGTGAAATTGGGGGAAAACAACCTAATAGGGTTGTTGATAGCATTAAATTAAATAATGTACAATAAGTGCTTAACACAATGCCTATTATATGTATAATAAATGCTTAATACCTGATAGCCAAGATTATCATAATCTTTATGATCATGATCATCACCATCACCATTATTACTATTATCATAATCACCACGATCACCAGCATTATCATCATGGTTATCATCATTATCCAGATCATCGTCTTTATTCTCATCACCATCACATTATCACTATCACCATTATCATCATCATCATCATCATCATCATCATCACAATAATCATCAACATCATCATCACCACCACCACTATGACTGCCACCACTACCATCATCATCAGTAGCAGCAGCAACCTGCCTTCCCAGAGACTCTGTCTAGGTGCCTGACATAAAATGATATCTCGCAATGATGCAGATATTGGGCCCCTGCTCTGTCTTAGCCTTGGCTGTAGCCACTGTACCTCCGAGGAAGAGTGTGAGCTCTACCTTCTGCCAATCATGATGCATGACCTCTTCTTTGCTTTCTTTTCTTTGCAGAGTTCTCTACTTGGCTCACATCCTGATATTTGGCCTGACACTGGCCATCCCCTTCTAGAAGGAGATTGAAATTTCATATGTTTCAGTCACTGGTAAGGATGTGAATGTGCAGTGGTCCTCTGGGTCTTGCACCTGCTGCCTCTTGGACTCTGAGAATTTGCTGCTTCCTAGTATCAAATCACTGGGGTTTAAGCCATACTTGCATTGACTTTCCTTGGAATTTGAGGGATTTTGAAGTTGATCAAGGAAAACGATATGTCCACGAGGTGGCAGTAGTACACTCAGGGTTTACATGGGTGTTTCTGGAAGGTTTGTGTGTGGGGAAAGTCCCTTCTAGCATGCACTGTCCAGAGGCTATGCCATGGGGATCACTACTCAGACAGGGAGGGGAGCTTCTAGAGAGAGGGATATAGGGAGATGATGATGGTCTACATGCTGCTGCTCAGCAGCCTAGTGTGAGTCAGAGAGCTCCAAAAGACAGCATTAACTGGGGATCTGTATAGATCTTATCTATGGCTAGCTGATGTTGAGTATGAGAAGCAAGAAGCTCTAAATGGCGAATATCATGCTTATTTGGCTAACTAAAAACAATTGGATGTGTTAAAATTTCACTGTTTGTCACTAGTGTGCTTTTGAGCTACCACAGACTTGATGGCTTAAACAACAGACATTTACTACTTACAATTCTAGAAGTCCAAGATCAGCGTGCCAGCATGGTTAAGCCTTGGTGAGGGGAGGGCTCTTTTCCTCAACTGTAGATAACTGCCTTCTTGCTGTGTACTCACATGGTGGATTTTGTATGGGGGAAACAGTCTGGTCTCTTCTTATAAGGGCAATACTTCCACCATAAACACCCCATCCTATGACTTCATCTAAACCTAATCACATCCCCAAAGCCCCACATCCAAATATCATCACATTGGGGGACGGGGCTTCCAGAAATAAAGTTGAGGAGCACAGACATTTAGTTCACAATATTTCTAATATAGAACTTTCTTTTCTCTATCAGAGACAATACATTTAAATATATTTTGAAAAGTGGAGAGCATTTTATCAATGGAAAAATTTATTTTTATTACTACTTGAAAGGTTAACTTCTAGCTAATCACAAATAGTTTCCGATATTAGGTTTTCTTACAATGCAAACAAATGATGACTTTATCCAGTTTTTCTTCCAGCCTCTTCTCTGAGGAATGTGAAAGAATGCCAGCTGCCACAATAAAACCCACACCCTCTGTCCCCTCCCCTTCTGTCTGATGTGAGGCGGGGTGAAAGCACAGGGTGTCAAACAGGCTATAAACTTTTGAGCTGCTTTCCCTCAACTTTTGGGAGAGCTTCTTTGGGATGACAGGGGGACAAAGGGTTGCAGTGTAAATTACCATGCAAATTGCCAGTTTGAACTCAAGACACCTTTGTCTGCTGCAGCTCAATGAACTTGAGCTTCTGCTACTCCCACGGAAGGGGAGAGATGCAGTACCTTCCAGAGCTGAGGTGCTGAATAATCTAAACAGCCCCATATGCTTGACTTCAGCGAGCTCCTGTAAATACAGTTGATTGGCTGCTAAAAGTTGACAGCTGAAAAACTATGTTGTAAGGTGTTTCTCTGCTGACCTCTCATCAGGTTTCCTCTTTTAAGGCCAGTGGCTGTAGGACAACTCTGAACAGTTTGTAGTGTGATGCCATGAGTCAGTCCTGGAGATGGCAAGCATTGACAACCCTAAATTGTCAACACATAGATGCTGTATTTGTTTTCCTTTTTTCCCCCGGTCCCTTCCTTCCCTCCTCTGTCTCATTCACTGGGTCGGCAAGGTTGTTCATGTGGGCGGTCTCTCTCATCTCTGAGGCAGGCCTACCTGCCCTAAGACTGTGACAAAGAGGCGTGACTTCAGAACATTTCCTTGTGGGCAAATCTCTCTACATTTTTTGTTGTCTTCTTGCTTTCATTCCCATGGCTACACCAGCAACAATTGAGTCTGCAGGCCACATCCCAAATGTGTGTGGGATTGGAGTGATGATAACAGCAAAGCTTTTATCTCATCTTTTTTTTGTAGGAAACAACTTGATGAGGGCATAACCCTAATTTAGGGACAAACAGGGGAGCATAAAAATTGCTCTGAAGAAATTTCTGTACCAGTTTGTAGGGAAGTTTCCAAATAACAATTAGGGCTGGTCTTGGTCCTGCTCTTTCCCTCGTCCATTGTGGTATAATAGTAACTCAGAGTTGGAGGCACATTTTTTTTTTTAGTGTTAAATTTATTAACGTTTATGTGCTGGGCCTTGTGCTGAACATTGTGTATGTTTTATCTCATTTAAATTGGACAGCAATGCTTTAAAAATAGGGTTCTCTAGAGAAACAGAATCATAACATACATAGCCTATCTAATAAAAGAGTGATATGCAAATTGATCATCACTCCAACACACAAGATGGCTGCCCCCATGTGATCAAAGATCCTGCCTCCATGTGGACACAAGATGGCTGCCACAAGATGGCCAGCAGGGGAGGGCAGTTGGAAGGGACCGGGCCTGCAGGGGAGGACAGTTGGGGGGAATCAAGCCTGCAGGGAAGGGCAGTTAGGGGTGATGAGGCCTGCAGGGGAGGGCAGTTAGGGGTGACCAGACCTGTAGGGGAGAGACGTTAGGGGCAAACATGCTGGCAGGGGAGCAGTTAGGCATCAATCAGGCTAGCAGGAGAGTGGTTAGGGGTCGATCAGGCTGGCAGGCAGAAGTGGTTATGGTCAATCAGGAAGACAGGCAGGCGAGCAGTTGGGAGCCAGCAGTCCTGGATTGTGAGAGGGCAGATAGACATCCCTCAAGGGGTCCCATATTGGAGAGGATGCAGGCTGGGCTGAGGGACACCTCCTCACCTCATTCACGAATTCCATGCACTGGGCCTCTAGTATGTATGTAATTGGCTCATGTGATTGTGGGGGTTATCAAGTCTAAAAGTCTAAAAGCTGCTGGAGATGCTTCCAGGATGAAGACCCAGGGAATTGTTGATGTTGGGCTAGACTCCAAAGGCAGTCTGTAGACAGAATTACTTTTTTCTTAGGGAATGTCAGACTTTTTTGTTTTAAGGCCTTTGACTGATTAGATGAAGCCCACCCACATTTTAAGGGCAATTTACTTTACTCAGAGTTTACTGCTTTAAATATTAATCTCATCTATCCTATCTAATAAAAGAATAATATGCAAATTGACTGTACCTCTGCTATACCACCAGCCATGCCCACCAGCCACACCCACCAGCCCATCAGGAGTGAATATACAAATTCACCCCAACCAAGATGACTGCGGCCAGGGAATGAGCAGGAGGGAGGCTTGGATTTCCCCAGCGATGGAGAAAGCCAAGGTTTCCACACACCTTGGCTGGCACAGGCCTCCACTCCAGGCTACAAAGTTTCAATTATAGAAGATAAATAAATTCCAACAAAAATGGCAGGAGCCACAGAGCTGGAGAGAGCAGGAGGCTAGAGTTGTCCCTGGTGATGGAGGAAGCCAAGCTTCTGCAGCCCTGGCCTGCCTTGGCCTCCACTTAAGGCTACAAAGTTTCAATTATAGAAGATAAATAAATCCCAACAGAAATGGCTATGGCCATGGAGGGAGCAGGAGGCTTGGCTCCACTCCAGGCTACACAGTTTCAATTGTAGAAGATAAATAAATCCCAGATACCAGGGCCTCCACTTGGGTTGCTGAGGGGCATGGCCGCCCAGGCTGCACCACACCCCAAGGGAACCCCCACCCTGATCCAGGACACCCTTTAGGGCAAACTAGCTGGCCCCCAATGATGCACCAGGCCTCTCTCCTATCTAATAAAAGAGTAATATGCAGATTGACCATCATTCTAATACACAAGATGGCTGTCTCCATGTGGTCAAAGATCCAACCCCCAAGATGGCCACCATAAGATGGCCTGCAAGAGAGGGCAGTTGTGGGTGATCAGGCCAGCAGGGGAGGACAGTTAGGAATGACCAGGATGGCAGAGGAGGGAAATTGGGGGCAACTGTGCCTGCAGGGAAGGGCAGTTAGGGGTGACCAGGCCTGCAGGGGAGGGCAGTTAGGCATCAATCAGGCTGGGAGGAAAGTGGTTTGGGGGTAATCAGGCTGGCAGGCAGAAGTGGTTAGGGGCAATCAGGAAGGCAGGCAGGCGAGCAGTTGGGATTTAGCAGTCCTGGATTGTGAGAGGCAATCAAGCCTGCAGGGGAGGGCAGTTAGGGGCGACTTCCCATTTAGGACTTATCCTGGGCAGTTGGATATTCCTTGAGGGATCCCATATTGAAGAGGGTGCAGGATGAGCTGAGGGACACCCCCTGCCTCTCCCCTTCCTCCCCCCATGCATGAATTTTGTGCACTGGGACTCTAGTATAAATATAAAAGCCTAAGCACCCGAATGACTGAATGACAAGTTGACTGGTCACTATGACACACTCTGAGCATCAGAGGGCAGACGCTCAATGTAGGAGCTGCCCCCTGGTCATTAGTGCACTTCCACAGCAGGAGCGCCACTTGGCTGACCAATGTGCGCCATACACTGAGCTCACGTCTGGCGAGTGCAGCTGTGGTGGTACAAACTTCTCTGCTTCTGTGGCAATGCTACCAAGTGACTGTGGCAGCAGGTACAGGTGAGCTGGGATGAGCAGGAGTGTCGCACAGCCAGGGCTCAGACTCCTCCCTGGCTACCTGCCACTTGGCATACTACTACATCCCTCTGGGGTCTCGGATTGCAAGAGGGTGCAGGCCAGGCTTAGGGACCCCACCCGTGCACAAATCTGTGCACAGGGCCTCTAGTTAAAAGTAACTCTTATAGTAACATTTGGTCAACTATCTGTGTATCATGGTCTAACCAAGTTGACACACAAAATTAACCACTATAGTAGATATCATTTTATTTTTTAGATGTGAGAAAAAAGGTCTCAGAGAAATGAATTCACTTGAGGTGGTTAGCTGAATAATACCTTCCACCCCAATCCCATACCCCAAAATATGCCCATGTCTTAATCTTCAGAACCTGGGAATGTTACCTTATATGGTAAAATGGACTTTGTGGAGGGGATTGAATTAAGGATCTTGAGATGGAGACGTCTTCCTGAATTATCCAGGAAGGCCCAATTTAATCACAGGATCCTTATAAGAAGGAGGCAGGAGGGTCAGAGTCTGAGGAAAAGGCAATATGATGACAGAGGGGAGATGGGAATGAAGCTCTTTAAAGATGAAGAAAGGGGCCAGAAGCCAAGGAATACAGGTGGCCACTAAAAGCTAAAAAGGATAAGGAAATGGATTCCCCCTAGAGCAGCAGTTCTCAACCTGTGGGTCGCACCTCTTTGGGGGTCGAACACTTTCACAGGGGTCGCCTAAGACCATTGGAAAACACAGATACGATTCATAACAGTTGCAAAATTACAGTTATGAAGTAGCAACAAAAATAATTTTATGGTTGGGGGTCACCACAACATGAGGAACTGTATTAAAGGGTCACGGCATTAGAAAGGTTGAGAACCACTGCCCTAGAGCCTTCTGAAGGAACTAGCCCTGCCAACACCTTCCATTTAGCCAGTGTAGTGAACTGATTTTGAACTTTTTACTTCCAGAGCTGTAAGAGAATAAATTTGTGGTGTTAGGCCATTAAGTTTGTGGTAATTTGTTAGAACAACCATAGGAAATAAATATACTTGCCCAAGGCCACATAGTTAGTAAATGTAGAACTGGGATTTGAAGCCAGGGTAGGCTGAGGCTCAGACATTCAGTGCTGTTATCATCATCAGTTGTACTTTTATTTTTCATATTTTATAGCTGAGGAAACTGAGACCAAGAGAGGTTAAGTAACTTGCCCAGAGTCACACAGCAAAACTGGGGTTTAATCTGATGCTCACTCTCCTCACCATACTTGAGAATCTTCATCACAGAGTAGCGGCAGTAATGGGATAGGAAAATCTTGGCAGAAATATTTATTGAGAAAATGGAAGACTGAGGCTTCCTGTGTTCTTGCTTCCCTTCCAGAAACCCCTGTCTCAGGTGGACAGGTTTCAAATCCAGGGCCAGGGCTCCCCACAGCGTCCTTTCCATCACTGAGTTTTGACCTTCTTTATCTCATGGCACACATAAAGCAATTACTAGAATTCTGCAGCACACCCAAAATATATTCTGTTTTTTTTTTTCCTGATCTAACACAAACACAAAAACAGGTATAATTTTGATTCATTCAGTACTGGATGGCTATGGCTATTCTTATGTTGGCTGTTATTATTTTTGAATTTGATAATCTAAGGGGAAAGAGGCCAGTGCCCCTAATTAACTAGTCAGGTATTGCATGTTTTAAAAATTCTTGGGGCACACCACTTGAAAATCGCTGCTTTACTTGCTAAGGTGGGCTGTGCTCCTCTGGTTAAGAAGGAGCCTTCTGTCTGGGTTCCTTTCCCTTTGCCTTCTCATCCTCCTTTCCCCTCTTGGATCTTCGGCTTCCCTTGGCATCTTCTAAGGTGGCACTTGGGTACTCTTCCCCCTCCCCCAATTATTTTCCATTCTTATTGCTGCCATTTAACTTTTATGCTTTGATTTCTGTCATCTACAGAGGAAAGAGAGAACATTGAGAGGTAAGAGAACAGAGCCATAGTTTCCAAAGAGATCTGACCAGACTTCTTTTCTTTGCCTGTTATGGGTTAGTGTCCAAGCTCCCATCACCATGGTGAGCTGGGCATCCAGTGACTAAAGATGATTCCTGGCAACCAGGGGTGATTTAAGTCATACTGCTGATTCTGAGCCGAGCTTATGACTTAATGAAATAGGTTATCAACAACACTGGGCTAAAAATACCATGTTTATATTTGAAATAACTTGTTTTGACAATTATAAATGTTCTGTGAAGCCAGGGTAGAATGTCGTCTAGCAGCTCTCAGACAATTGCATAACATTTCAGATGCACACATCATTTTCTATGCCGAATCCAATATGCGATTCCCAGCCAATTCTTAGCTATCCTGAGTAATGGAGGGGAGGTTGGGTGTGGATAAACCAGGGAAGAATCAGCTTAGTACAGCGTTTCCAAACTGAAAGTGTTCCTTTGGAGTAAGTGCTACTGGAAAAAAATGTTCAGAGAAATTTTCTTTGCCTGCCAGGTACCCCTTTGCCCTTGGGTAGCAGAGAACTTAAACGAATTATCATAAGTCTCTCCTTCCCTTCTTTTTTATTCATCTATCCTTCAAACAATTATTGAACATCAATTTTATGCCAGATAGCTTGTTGGGTGCTGGGAATAGTGATAAACAAAACCAAACCTATCTGTGTGCTTCTCCTCCCCAACAAGGCATTTAGGATGCACTTTGATGGTAATTAACAAGTGGAAAAAAGAATAAATAATTACAAAGTGTGATACATGCTGTAAGTAATAACCAGGAGGGATGTGAGAGAGGCTGGAGTAGGGCATCTCCTAGAGCAGACAGGATGGCTTCTCTGAGGGGGCGGCATTTCAGCTGAGCCTGGAAGGATAGGAGCCCCCAGGAGGGGGGAGGCAGGGATGTCGCAAGCAGAAGAACTAACAGCACTTGGAAATGTTTGAGAAACAGACTGATGGGTTTGAGGAACTGCCTTGATGTATTTTTACTTATGAAATTTCTACCAAGAGCTGGAGGAGACAAAGCTCTTAAGAGCTTGGCATTAAGTCTTTCACTGTCTTTATCTGTCCTTTCCTTCCTTTTCCTCTCCACTCCGTGTGTGTGTGTGTGTGTGTGTGTGTGTGTGTGTGTGTGTGTCCTCTGCCAAAAACCATTCCCATTATTGCTTCTCCTTACCACTGTCACCTTACTGTCTACAGCTCTGAACCCACCCTCCCATTTCTGCTGCATCCTCCACTCCCCTGGCTTCAGGGACTTGCCCTGATATACTGATGAGAAAGCAGATCCTGCTTCCTATCAGCCAGTTTGCCTTCACATCTATCACTCCCAGCTGCGTAGCTTCAGCATCAGCACTGTGCTTCTCATAGTGGCTAAGGGGATGGTCAGTTACCAGACCCGGCTGCCAACAGCCATCATCTCCATTTCTCCTGTACCCCTCCTGCCCTTCTCATTCCTCTTCCTCTACTCTCAGTCTCTTGTGGCGGTTCTGTTCTTTCTCCTTCCACTGTGATGGTATCTCTGCTCTGTCCTACTCAGCTCAGGCAGGGAAGAACCTTTCTGTTCACAACATGTTATCGTGGAAGGAAGGTGGTCTCTGGAGTCAGACCTGAGGTTGAGTTTCAACTCAACCAGTGATTAAATGAATGGATTTGGGAAAGTCCCTAACCTCTGGACCACAATGGTCCATGGTTATTATGAGGATTATGAAAATGATAGATGAGAACCTGTGCCTGGCACTTAGTAGGTTCCTATTAAAAAAGGCAATTGCTTCTTTCTCTTCACCCCTGTAGATGCTGATGACTCACAAACAAAAATGAACCAACATCATTGCCCACACTCACACTCAGGTGGCCACCGTGTTTTAGCACCTCCAATGCCAAGGCATTATCATAGAAACAACTCCAGGTTTCCCCCAGTACTGTTTAAAATTTGTGGTTAATGATGCTTAATATTTTTAATTACATAAATAGTACATTAATATATTCTTATAAAAATACAAACAACAGATAAAATGGAAAGTTCTTTTCAACTATTACTACCTTCTGTAACTATTATTAACAGTTTAATTTAGAATATTACCTTCTGAACTTTAAAATATACCTTTATAAAGGGATATGTGTAATTTTGTGTTTTTGTTTTTTAAACTAGAGGGCTGGTGCACGAAAACTCATGCACCTGTGGGAGATCTCTCAGCCTGTGCCCTCTCGCAGTCCACGACCCCTTGGGGAATGTGAACCTGCCAGGGAATGGGCCTAAGCTGACAGTCAGATATCCCTTTGGCATCCTGAGAGCCCTTGGGGGATGTCCACCTGCCAGCTTAGATCTGTTTCCTGAGGGACTGGGCCTAAGCTGGCAATCAAACATCCCTCTGGCAGCCTGGGAGCCCTCAGGAAATGTCCAACTGATGGCTTAGGCCTGCTATGATGGGAAAACTTCTGTGCTGGAGACACCCTTATGAGACAAGACTTGCAAAAGACTCTGTGCTCAGTTTGGATGGGGTAGAGTCTCAGGGCGGAGCAGATAGCATGGGTTTCCTGTCAGCCCTGCCCTAATAGGCCCCTGTGTCTCAGTGTCTTGCAGTAATCACTGCAAGCACCTATGAGAGAAAGCTGCCCTTGAGTTCTATCCACTGCCAGACAGTCCAGTTTCTCTCAGAATAAGTCTGGGTCCCCAGAATCTCACCTGGAACTGGAGTTCAGTGCAATTGGGAGCTTTTGTCTCCCTCCCACTTGAGAAAGCCAGCCACATACTCAGTTGCCCACCCTCTCTGTGTGTGTGTCTCAGTACCTCTGCCTCATGCAGCTCCTCTGAGTCTCAGTGTGCTTTTCTCTTTCCTTCTAGTTGTAGAATTTCCCTCAGCCAGCCTTCCTGTGGTTCTGGATGATGTCTGTTTTGTCTTTTAGTTGTGGTTTTGAAATTGTTATGTGAGGCAACAGTTTAGGGGTTTACCTACGCCACCACCTTGGTTTCTCTTTCTTTTTTTTGATAGTGCATACGAACTATATTTTTTTTTGTTTAGGAGCTGATATTTATTTTTAATGTTTTATTATGGAAAATTTTAAATATATGCAAGTAGAAAGAATAATATAATGAGCCATATGTGCTTATTACCCAGCTTCAATAATGATCAACTCATCCAATCTGAAACATCTAATTCCACTTACTTTCTTCTACTATATTACTTTAAAACCAATCTAAGATATAGCATTCCAACCATAAGTATTTCATTATGCCTCACTAACAGATAAGGGCTATTTACAAATATAAACATAATACTAATGTCACACTGAAAAAATGAACAATTTCTTCTTTTTTCCTCTTATTTTTTATTAACTAAAGTTTTACATATGTCTTCTTTTCCCCCAATTGACCCCTTCCTCCCCAGCCATTTTCACCCCAGGCAAGCCCCCACTGCCACAGTGTCTGTGTCCATTGGTTATGCTAATATGCATGCATACAAGTCCTTTGGTTGCTCTTTAGCCCCATTCTCTCCCCATCCCCTACAATTTGTCTCTGGATCTATTCTTGTTCATCAAATTATGTTGATCATTATATCCCACATAAGAGTGAGATCATGTGATATTTACCTTTCTCCAACTGGCTTATTTCACTTGGCATCATGCTTTCCAGTTCCATCCATGCTGTTGCAAATGATAAAAGTTCCTTTTTTATAGCAGCATAGTATTCCTTTGTGTAGATGTACCATAGTTTTTAATTCAATCATCTGCTGATGGACACTTGTGTTGTTTCCAAATCTTAGCTATTGTAAATTGTGCTACTATAAACTATAGGGGTGCATATATCCTTTCTGATTGGTATTTCTAGGTTTTGGGATATAGTTCTAGAAGTGGGATTACTGGGTCAAATGGCAGTTCTATTTTTAACTTTTTGAGGAAACTCCATACTGTCTTTCACAGTGGCTGCACCAGTCTGTGAAGGAGGGTTACTTTTTCTCGCCAGTACTTGCTGTTTGTTGATTTGTTGATGATAGCCATTCTGACAGGTGTGAGTTGGTATCTCATTGTTGTTTTGATTTGCATTGTTGTTTTGATGATTAGTGACTTTAGCATGTTTACATATGTCTCTGGGCCTTCTGTATGTTCTCTTTTGAAAAGTGTCTATTTAGATTCTTTGCCCATTTTTTGATTGGGTTGTTTATCTTCCTTTTTAAAGTAAATTTTGGAGATTAAACTCTTATAGGAAATATCATTGGCAAATATGTTCTCCCATGCAGAGGGCTTTTTTGTTGTTTTGCTGTGTAGAAGCTTTTTATTTTGATGTAGTCTCATTTGTTTATTTTCTCCTTAGTCTCCATTGTCCTAGGAGCTGTGTCTGTAAAGATATTGCTTGACATATGTCTGCTATTTTGCTACCTATGGAGTCTTGTAGGATTTTTATGGTTTCCCATCTTACATTCAAGTCCTTCAGCCATTTTGAGTTTGCTTTTCTGTATGGTTTAAGCTGATGGTCTAGTTTCATTTTTTTGCATGTATCTTTCCAAATTTCCCAGCATCATTTATTAAAAAGACTGTTTAAACTCCATTGTATGCTCTTGCCTCTTTTGTCAAATATTAATTGATTAATTGAGCATAATGGCTTGAGTTAATTTATGTGTTCTTTGTTCTGTTCCATTGGTCTATATGTCTATTCTTGTGCCAGTACCAGGCAGTTTTGAGAAGTGTGGCTTGGCAATATAACTTGCTATCTGGTAATGCAATCCCTCCAACTTTGTCCTTCTTTTTCAGGGTTGCTATGGCTATTTGGGGTCTTTTTTTATTGCAGGTGAATTTTTGGAGAGTTTGTCCTAGATCTTTGAAATATTCCATTGCTATTTTTTAAATAAATATATATTTTTTGATTTTTTACAGAAAAGAAGGGAGGGGGATAGAGAGTTAGAAACATTGATGAGAGAGAAATATCAATCAGCTGCCTCCTGCACGCCCCCTATTGGGGATGTGCCCACAACCCAGGTACATGCCCTTGACCAGAATCGAGCCTAGGACTTTTCACTCCACAGGTCGACACTTTATCCATTGAGCCAAACTGGTTTTGGCTATGCCATTATTTTAATGGGGATTGCATTGAATCTATAGATTGCTTTGGGTAGTATGGACATTTTAATGATGTGGATTCTATCAATCCATGAAGATGGTATGTTCTTCCATTTGTTTATGTCTTCCTCTATCTCTTTTTTTCAATGTCCTGTAGTTTTCCAAGTACAGTTCTTTTATATCCTTAGTTAGCTTTATTCCTAGGTATCTTAATTTTTTGGTACAATGGTAAATGGATTTTATTTTTATTTTCTTTCTGTGAATTCATTATTGGTGTATAAAAAGGCCACAGATTTCTGAATGTTAATTTTGTATCCTGCTATATTGCCAAATTCATTTATTAGGTCTAATAGTTTTTTGATGGAATCTTTAGGGTTTTCTATAATATCATGTCATTTGTGAATAAGAATAGTTTTACTTCTTCCTTTCCAATTTGGATGTCTTTTATTTCTTCTTGTCTGATCACTATGACTACCACTTCCAGTACTATATCAAATAGGAATGGTGAAAGTGAGTATCCCTGTCTTGTTCCTATTCCTAGGGGAAATGAGTTTAGTTTTTGCCCATTGAGTATGATGTTGTTTGTATGTTTGTCATAGAAGACTTTTATTATGTTGAGGTATGATCCTTCTATTCTCACTTTGCTGAGAATTTTTATCAGGAAAGGATGTTGTATTTTGTCAAATGTTTTTTTTGCATTGATTGATATGATTATGTGATTTTTGTCTCTCAGTTTGTTTATGTGATGTATCACATTTATTGATTTGTGGATATCCTTGCATCTCTGGAATAAATCTCACTTGGTCATGGTGTATGATCTTTCTAATGTAATGCTGAATTTTATTTGCTAGAATTTTGTTGAGGATTTTTTGCATCTGTGTTCATCAAGGATATTGATATTGGCCTGTAGTTCTCTTTTTTTATGTGGTATTTTTATCTGGTTTTGGGATTAGGTAATACTGGCTTCATAGAAAGAGCTGGAAAGTGTGCCTTCTTCTTGCATTTTTTGAAATAGTCTGATGAGGATAAGTGTTAGTTTTTCTTTTAATACTTTGTAGAACTCTCTTGTAAAGCCATATAGACCAGGGCTTTTGTTTGCTAGAAGATTTATTTTTATTGCTGCTTCAATTTCTTTGGTAGTTATTGGCCTATGGTTCAACCTAATATATTTAAATTGAAATTGCCAAGTTTCCTTTAAACATATTGCATCAATTTAACCTCTTCCAGAAAAAAAAATGGCAGTGGAATAGATGAATTTGTCCTGAACCTTGTCCCTGAGCAGACAGAAAGAACAGCTGAGGATCACATGAGGAGTGTTTGTTGGTGAGTAAAGGGACAGCTATACTCCAGGAGAAGGCGGGGGACTACTGGACAGGGCTCTCCTGACAGGAAAGCCCTCACTGCTGCTGGGTTTTCTCCTGGAGCCACCAGCTCAGACGCAGAGACTGCACTATGTTGAAAGGGGAAAGTAGATGTTATCGGAAGCCTGAAAATCTACAACTACAGAACCCACTGAACTGCTGCGAACCTCAGAACATCGGTCCCTATTTGGGGCAAACACTCAGATTCAGAAGAGCTCTACACTCTACATGGAAAGGTTGGATTTTGCCTGGGGAAGGAGAGAGAGAACTACATAACTAGACACCTGGAGAAGAGAGACCTGGGGAGACAAAGAAACAGCCCACATCTGAAAGAAAATCAGGCATCACCAGAAAAAAAAGTAAATGAAATGAAGGCAAGCAATCTACCAGATAAAGAATTCAGAGAAATGGTCATAAGGTGGCTGAAAAGAATGGAAGACAAATTTGACAATATGAGTAAGAACCAAGAGGAAATGAAGAACCAAGAAGAAATGAAAAAAAAAAGACATTGCTGCTGTAAAGAACTCAATAGAAAGCATTAAAAATAGACTAGAAGAAGCAGAGGACTATATCAGTGAGCTAGAAGACAAGGTAGGAAATAATATCCAAGAAGAGTAGCTCCTAGAAAAAAAAAATTAAAAAGCAGGTAGAGAGCCTAAGGGAATTTTGGGACAACATGAAACAAAACAACATCTGCATAATAGAGGTTCCAGAAGGAGAGGAAACTGAACAAGGAATAGAAAACCTGTTTGAATAAATAATGACAGAAAACTTTCCTGATATAGGGCAGAAAAATCTCACACAAATCCAAGAAGCTCACAGAGTCCCAAGCAAAATGAACCCCAAAAGACTGACACCAAAGCACATTATAATTAAATTGGCAAACACCAATGACAAAGTAAGAATCTTAAAAGCAGCCAGAGGGAGACAGAAAGTTACCTACAAAGGAACTCCCATCAGACTAGCAACAGAAACTCATCAGGCCAGAAGGGAATGGAATGAAATATACAAAGCCATGCAAAGGAAGGGTCTGAATCCAAGAATACTGTACCCAGCAAGGCTATCAATCAAATTTGAAGGTGAAATCAGGAGCTTCACAGTCAAAAGAGGATTAAGGAAATTTATTACCACCAAACCAGCAATGCAAGAAATGCTAAAGGGTATACTGTAAAAAGAAAAAGACATAGAAAGCAAAGAAGGAACACAGGGGTAAAGAATAAAAATGGCAACAAATAAGTACCTATTCATAATAACTTTAAATGTAAGTGAATTAAATGCCCCCATCAAAAGACATAGGATAAGAGATTGGATAAGAAAATGCGACCCACCTCAGAAAAAAAGACACACACAGACTGAGGGTGAAGGGATGGAAAAAGTTTTTTTCAGGCAAATGGAAGTGAAAAAAAAGCAGGAGTAGCAATACTTATATCTGACAAATTAGATCTCAAAGTGAAGGACATAATAAAAGATAAGGAAGGCCACTTCAAAATACTAAAGGGAGCAATCCAACAAGAAGAAATAACTCTGGTAAACATATATGCACCCAATGCAAGAGTACCCTAATACATAAAAAAACTCCTGGAGGATATCAAGGGAGAGATTGACAGCAATAAAATCATAGTAGGAGATTTTAATACCCCACTATCACCACTGGACAAATCCTCTAAACAAAAAAATCAGCTAAGAAACATCAATCCCAAATAACTCACGAGACCAGATGGAATTAATTGACATATTCAGAACATTTCACCCCAAAGCCACAGAATATACATTCTTCTCAAGTGCACATTAGTCATTTCAAAAATAGATCATATGTTGGGTCATAGGCAAAGTCTCTTCAAATTCAAGAAGATAGAAATCATATCAAGCATCTTCTTAGATCACAGTGACATAAAACTGGAAATCAACTACAATAAAACACATGGAGACTAAACAGCATGCTATTAAACAACAACTGGGTAACCAGAGAGATCAAGGAAGAAATAAAAAACATTATGGCAACAAATGACAATCCAAAATATATGGGACACAGCGAAAGCAGTCTTGAGAGGGAATTTCATAGCTCTACAAGCCTACTGCAAAAAACAAGAAACAATGGTAATAAATTACCTAACCATACAACTCAAAGAGTTAGAAAGAGAGCAACAGGAAAATCCTAGTGTAAGCAGAAAGAAGGAAATACTAAAAATTAGAGGAGAGATAAACAACATAGAGACCAGAGAAACAATACAAAAGGTCAACAAAACCAAGAGCTGGTTCTTTGAAAGGATAAACAAAATTGATGAACCTCTAGCTAGGCTCACCAAGAAGCAAAGAGAGAGGATCCAAATAAACAAAATCAGAAATGAAAGAGGCATAATAACAGGAGACCCCGCCGAAATACAAAGGAAGAGCATACCATGCTCATGATTTGAGAGAATCAATATCTTTAAAATGTCCAAATTACCCAAAGCAATTTATAGATTCAATGCACTCCCCATTAAAACGCCAATGATATATTTCACAGACCTAGAAAGAACTCTCCAAAAAACTCCTCTGGAATAAAAAAAAGGACCCTGAATAGCCACAGCAATCCTGAGATAGAATAAGAAAGTAGGTTGGATTTTAATACTAGATTTCAAGCTGTATTACAAAGCCACTGTTCTCAAAACAGCCTGGTACTGGCACAAGAACAGACATATAGAGCAATGGAATAGAATAGAGAATCTATATATCGACCCAAACCATTATGCTCAATTAATATTTGACAAAGGAGGCATGAACATACAATGGAGTCAAGAATCTCTTCAATAAATGGTGTTGGGAAAATTGGACAGATACATGCAAAAAAAAAAAAAAAGAAATTGGACCACCAACTTACACCGTATACAAAAATAAACTCAAAATGGGTACACGACTTAAACATAAGACAGGAAACCATAAAAATACTAGAGGTATCCACAGGCAGCAAACTTCAGACATATGCCAAAGGAACTTCTTCACTAATACTGCCTAAGGCAATCAAAGCTAAAGAGAAAATAAACAAATAGGACTATCTCAAAATAAAAAGCTTTTTCACAGCAAAAGAAACTATCAACAAAATAACAAGAAAGCTCACTGTATGGGAGAACATATTTGCAAATGTTATCAGTGATAAAGATTTAATCTCCAAAATCTACAGGCAATTTATACAAGTTAATAAAAGGAAGATATATGATCCGATAAAAAAATGGGCAATTGACCTAAATAGAATCTTTTCAAAAGAAGACAGAAGGAGGGCCAAGAGACATATGAAAACATGCTCAAAGTCACTAATTATCTGAGAGATGCAAATCAAAATGATAATGTGGTACCATCTCACTCCGGTTAGAATGGCTATCATTAACAAATAAACAAACGACTAGTGCTGGGGAGAATGCAGAGAAAAAGGAACCCTCGTGCACTGCCGGTGGGAATGCAGACTGGTGCAGCCACTGTGGAGAACAGTATGGAGTTTCCTCAGAAAAGTAAAAATGGAACTCCTATTTGATTCAGTAATCCCACTCCTAGGAATATATCCTAAGAAACCAGAAACACCAATCAGAAAGGATATATGCACCCCTATGTTCATAGCAGCATAATTTACAATAGCTAAGATTTGGAAACAGCCTAGGTGCCCATCAGCAGATGAGTGGATCAGAAAACTATGGTACATCTACACAGTGGAATGCTATGCTGCCATAAAAAGAAGGAATTCTTACCATTTGCAGCAACCTGGATGGAACTAGAGAGCATTATGCTAAATGAATTAAACCAGTCAATAAAAGAAAAATGCCACATGATTCATGGATAATAAAGAACATTATAAACTGATGAACAAAATGATAGATACAGAGGCAGTAAAGCATCAAACAGACTGTCAGTCTACAGTGGGAAGGCTAGGGAGAGGTGGGGTAGATAAGAGATCAACTGAAGGACTTGTATGCATGCATATAAGCATAACCAATGGATGCAAGACACTGGGGGTGTGAGGCACTGTTGGGAGTGGAGTGGGGGGGCAATGGGAAGATATGTACACATGTAATACATTAATGAAAAAATGGAAAAAAAGAAAGTGAAAAAAAGAAAAGAAAAAAAATTAATCTCTTCCACTTATAAGTGTACCCATTTCCTTATCCTATCACCACAGTTAAAATAACCAGTGTTTAAAATGTTCTGTGAGTCTGATAGGCAAAGGATGGCTTTTATTGTGTTTGTCAGTGACACTCAGGAGCCATGTATCAGGTATAGACTGGGATTTTTTTCCTCCAGGAGTCAGATCCCCAGTGTGTGGACCCACATAAGATGGGCACTATTGCTGCCAGGCTGTGTCCAGATCAAGGGAGTGATCCACCAGGTGGGCAAGCTGTAGGCAGAAAGTGCATAGGTTATGTTTTCAGGTGGATTCCTCTTTTCACTCCTGCCCTGAGCTGTGATCCCAAAGGGTACGCATATCTGATTGAACTATGAATTCATTCAGCTGAAGCCAGTTGGCCAGTAAGTGATCTCACTTGTCCCCTTGCCCCTGTTAAGGCACCTGCTTTAGCTAGTGAAGAGAGATGACAGGCTATAAACTGGAAGGACACCTGGGCACTGCAATGACTGTATCCCTGCTGTTTCCCCAGGCTGCCATTCCGTGTCTAAGAAATTTCTAGCACCTGTTCCCTAGTTAAGAGACACAATGGGGAGGGAGAGGCATGAGGATTGCAGGTGTGAGTACAGAGGACTATGCAAACTGGTGGACGGAACACTGGACCAAAAGAGACCTAGTCTCAGACCTTATTTTGTCCCTTAGAGCATTGTGACCAGGCCCCTCTCTCCATCAGTCTATGCTAGAGTTATCTGGAAAAGGGGCCACGAGGGCCTGCACACCGGGCCTCCCAGACCGGACTCTTTCCTCTCCCCGTGTCTCAAATCTGTGAAGGCATTTGGAAAGCGGCTGTGTGCTCTGCAAAAGCAAAACTCAATGTGCAAAACACACAGATTCTGCACGCCAGAGGAATGCCCCCTCTCCTGGTAATTATTCACATAAGAAGGATTTCCTTTGTTACGTTTCATATATTTGTCACAGTTGATGGCATTTTAATAGTGGCACTGAGTTTGTGTACAGAAAGGTTATTTATTTTAAGATTTCTGGGCCTTAATTGTTATTTGTTTTGCTTGGTTCCAGTGCGCCATGAGTTAGTGATATCCACAGAACATATTTGTCTTGGCACCATGGCATATTGTCTGCAGCGAGTGCTGTTTGGCCTGGCACCGGCCTGGATTTCCCCATCTGTTTCTGATGTTTACATTGTTAAAGATACGATAGACACGGAGGACACGGCCACATGCAGAGAGGGAACTTTTTTCCACTCCAGTGCATCAAACAAGGTCTGATCCTGTAATAAGCACAGCCCTAAATTACACTTGAGCCTGAAAATGGCCAGCCCCAGCCCTGGGGAGGGCATTGATTGCTGGGCCCGGGGGTATTCAGTCCCAGGAATGCTTGTAGCTGGCTCAACAGCTCAATCTTGAGAAACTCATTTTTGCCTTGTATTTGAAAAGGGAGAACTGCACAAACTGCATTCTAAATGGTACTCCTGGGAGATTCTGAGAGCCAAGCATGGGGAGGGTAAGGTGATCAGTCCGCAAAGAATCCTGGTGCCCTGTCATGGGCCAAATCCATCCCAGAGGTCGGCGATCCGCAAGGCCCGGGTGCTTTCTGTCAGCTCTGGATGGCTGCTCCTAACTCCCAGAGCAATTCTCCCCCAGCCACTCTGCCTCCCACCCTCCCAGTTAGTATCTCCATGTAGCCAGAGTGATCTCAAAATGGAAATCTGACATCACCACTCTCCTTCTTCAAACCCATTGCTGGCTTCCCCATGCTCTGAGGAAAAAGGTAAAACTCCACTTGTGGCTTACAAGCCTCTGCCTGCCTTTTCAACCTCGTCTCACACCATGTCCCTTCTCAGGCTTATTTTTTCCAGACACTCTAGCTTTCTAGTCCTTTCATTCTATGCTCTGGGATACCTTCTGTTACAGGGCCTTGGCACATGCTTATTGCCTTTTACAGTTGCGATTTTACTTTGTGATGTAATTATTTGATTAATATCTGTTTCCTTTACACTGTTAGGCTAAAAAGAGTCAGGACCATCTTTGTTTTTGTTCACTATTGTATCTCTATGCTTAGCATGGTACTTGACACTCAATAACATTTGTTAAATAAAGGAATGAAGGAAGGAATGGAGGAATGAAGGAAAGTTGACGTACTGTGGTCAACATTTGTATACTTACTTTACAGGAGCATATTCAGTTTGTCATACTAACTGGTAACTTCTAATGTTTAATAAGAGGAAATATTATTTGCACAACCCTGTTGTCTGCATTTTAAAAAATCAAAATCTTAATATTCTAAGGAGAATAAAGATTTGCTCCATTATAAAAGCTTCCATATAGCTTTAAGAACTAGTTCTAGTAAAATGATGAATGGCTCTTCACTCCATTAACAAATGATCATTAATTTTAATTCCTATGTCTGACATCTGCTCCTGAACTTTGTCCTTCCAAGTGTAACTAAAATAATTTTGAGACACTAATTGGAAAGAATGTATGCACCCCTATGTTTACTGTAGCATTACTTTTAATAGCCAATATTTGGAAGCAGCCCAAGTGCCTCTCAGTAGATGAGTGGATAAAAAAAGGTGTGGTATAGTTATACCATGGCATACTACTCAGCTGTAAAAAAGAAGGAAAGCTTACCTTTTGTGTCAGCTTGTATGGACCTTAATATTATGCGAAGTAAAATAAGTTAGTCAGAGAAAGGCAAGTTCCTTATGACCTCACTTCTATGTGGAATCTAATGAACAAAATATACTCACAAAATAGAAACAGATTCAGATACAGGGAACAGACTGACAGCTGTCAGAGGTGGTGGGGGGGCGGGGTGGTGGGCTTCAGGGCCTGGGTGAAAAAAGTGAAAGCGATTAAGTAGAGAAAAAACCTCATAGACATAGACAACAGTATGGTGATTATCAGAGGGAAAGGGGGTGGAGTGGGGAGAGGTAGAAGCGGGTAAAGGGGGGATAAGTAGTGATGGAAGGAGACAACTTGGGTGGTGCACACATAATATAATATACAGATGATGTATTATAGAATTGTACACCCCAAACCTATATAATTTTATTGCCCAATGTCACCTCAATAGATTTAATAAAAATTAAAAAAATAATTATAAATATACAATGCTTTTCTGGCCTTTTGGCTTTTTGGACCACATTAGTTTTAAGTATCCACTCAGAAGTTGGTGAGATTTCAAGAAGCTGGAAAAGTCTGCATTTTCACTCTCATGCCCCAAAAGAATCTAATAAAATATTGCCTGAGATTCCTATAAGACACAAATATTTTCTCTCACAATTAGAAGGGGTATAATTTAAATGCTTTTGGAAGAGGAGATGATTGAATTGCTGCTAAACTGTGAATGACTGACACAAGGTCATTTCCCAAGAGAAAGTTTTAGTATATTAAGGGTCCTGTGTGCCTAGAGTACGGAAAAGTACGAAGAAAGAGAGAGCTTAACAATAATGCGCTGTTGCCTGGACATTTCCAGAATGCGTAGGTTTCATACCTTATGAAGCCCTGTAGCAGACGGTGTGTGAAAGGGGTTAGCTCTCAGAAATTTGTGCCAAGGCTGTCTCAAGACTCAGCTCTAGAAGTAATCATGGAAAACCCAGGGAGGGTGACCTTCTTCATGTCTGCAAGAGTCCCCCATCGCAGGCCTTCAAGAGAAAGCTGGCCTCCATAGACCAGGTCAGAAAACACTACAAAGCCACTCCCTTATTAAACCCCTCATATCTCTTCTGGAGAAAACAAACTTTATTGTGGATGAAATAAGAATTTTAATACACTTGGGAAAATCTCCGCAAGTGAAGGGTTTCTATATACCTGGGCCTAACTTGTTACAGGGCAATTTTATTGTAACAGGACCCATGATCTCAGAAACCAGGTTTTTATCCAGAGGCTATTCTGCTTTTATAATCACATCAAATTGGTAGAACATATGAGCTGATGATGATTTTGTTTTTCAGATCTGTCATGTTTGTGAAGCCAATTTCTGCTCTTGACACAAATTCAGCCATGATCTTGCTATGTCCAGGGAAAGAAATTTCTTCCCTCGTTTCCTTCCTATTTGTTCCCCTCCTCTTTCACAATCTCTCTGTTTTTCTCTTATAAAGCCTCTAACCAAAGGAAGGATCTCAGTCTTCTGGCAATCTGCTTTCTTGGAAACTAGGGGAGTAAGTACTGGTCATGCTGATTCTGGGAAGGGAGAGGAAAACATTCCTGTTCTAACTTCCCATCTTCTTTTCATTTCTCGGGGCTTCTTTCCCTGTTGAATATAGCAAAGCTGTAACTTCCCTTGACTTAATGTGGCTAGTTCCAAGTTAGTGACTTAGTTGTTATATTCTTCCAAGATGTGACCTCCTCTATCAATTAGCTTGCGAATCTTTAATCTAAATGTTTAAAAACATTTCTTGTCAATCTACATTCAACAGAAAGGATACTCATTTCTGGCCTTAAAATTGACTGAATTGGACCTGTATTCAAACCCTTCTATAATGTCTACACTGTATTAGATGAGGCACACCTCTTACAGTTGGTTGGGAGAAATAAAATTCTATATGTAGGAAGTTGGATGGCTAGGTGGAGGAAAAAAAACCTATTATTTTTCTTTGTAGAAACATATTCCATACTTAGCTGTATGTTCTAGAACAGTAGTCGGCAAACTCATTAGTCAACAGAGCAGCAAACAGCAGCTCACAAGCTACATGTGGCTCGAGAGCTGCAGTTTGCCGACCACTGTTCTAGAAACAGGCAAATATTTTCCCCCAAAGTAAATAATTCCATAAGAGGTCTAGTTGAAGGAAGATGCCACCTCCCAGAAGTAACCACTGTTACTATTCTTCCAGATGGTTTTCTATGTAAGTATCTTTATATTTTTCAAAAGTCACCTCATGTAGACACGTATTATCTTTTTTTTTTTGAAAAATTCATACAAATTATTTTAGTACATCATAAAATGCTTACATTTCTTTCTTTTTATTACTTAAATATTTTCCAGTTACAGTTTACATTCAATATTATTTTGTTATACATATTATCTTATTAGCTGCTTTTTTTCACTTAACAATAGTCTGTGGCTATGTTTCCATAACAGTATATAAAAATCTTACATCTTATTTTTAAATAGCTGCATAGAGTCTAGTTGCACATTAATTTACTCAACAGTCTTCTATTGAAGTTGTTTTCTATTTTTCACTGTTATAAATAACTGAGGGATAAACATAATTTTTACATCTTTTTAAAATTTGACCAATGATTTTCATAGAATGAGTCTTAAAATCCCTGGGTCAAAGGTATTTTAAAATATATGACTATATGCCTGTTATACAAATTCCAAAAAAATATTCTTCCAATTCTAGCCCCTCTCCTCCTCATAGCTAGTATAGTATATATTTGCATGTATTTTTTTAAAGCTAGGGTTTTACTAAAGATTAGTGAGACACAGGAAGGATAATGTTCCTTTAAAAAACAACAGCCACAACTCCTATTAGGCATTTTTCTTCTCATTGCTCTTCTGTTTCTCCTATCCTTCCCTCTAATATTACTCAGCTATTCCTTTCAGTCTCTACCGGGCTACCAATCTGTCCTTTAATCATTCAACAAATACTCATAGAGTGCTACCTATTCTAAGCTGTAGGTGGAGAGAGAGAGAAAGAGAGTTAATACAGAAATAAAGTGAATGTTGAGATCTTTCCTGAACTTCTGTTATATTGCTTTAGTTATTGTAGCTTTATAGTACACTTTAATATTAGGTAGGACAAAACCCTTAGAACTGTTATTAAGGGGATCAAACAGATACAGGGCTACAATCAGGAGCAAGGGGGAGCCTAAAAAGATTTACTGGAAGACCTAGAAAACTCTCTTCTGATTGGTACATATTTTGGCACCAAGTGAACTTTCCCAACTTCCTAGGAGAGAGCAATGCTGACTCCATGTAGGAGAAACCTGAAGCATGTTTAGTCAAAGCAATTTGCTCTCCTCTCATGTCTAAAAAGAACTGAGTGAAAACAGCATGTCTGTGCAGCTGAAATGATAAATCCCTGGGAGGAGGAAAGGCCGTTAGCCAGGATAATAATCACATTGAATTCTAATGCTGAGGAGTGCAGTCCATTGATGTGTAATTGATCATGATGAGGAGAAAAATCATCAAATCACTCAAGCCATGGCTAACTTGGTTCCCTTGAATATTGCCTCAGTATGAAATGCTCACATTTCTTAAGCCGCTTTTTAAAAATTTTGATTCTTAACAAGTACTATTTCCTTTTGAAATTGAAATAAATATTGACTTTTGATTGTTGTTGATGAATAATTTGTGATATAGAGTCTTGCCATTTTTGAGTTTTAACCTATTATTTTACTTCCTAGCCTCAGTAGAAATTGATTTCGAAAGTCAAAGGATACAATTTTGTTGAACAGTTTTCATTTTACAATGATAGCATAATAGTAAATGAGAACATTAGAATAAACATCATGAGGTCCTGGCTGTGAGCATCAATAGTGTGTGTGTTTTTTTAAAATAGTTATTAGAGTTATTGAGCTTTCCACTTTACAATACAATTTGTGATTATGCTGGAGAGAGCAGAAAAGAGGAGGCTCTGTTAATATGGATTAGGTTTTGATGCACTAAGAAGACATATTAGATTCATAATCCAAGATTTTGAATTTAGATCTAGCCCTATTAGCTGTGTTTCTTCAGTATGCCATTTCTCTTCTGTGAGTTTCAGTTGTATTGTTTGTAAAATAGGGAAAGTAAGACTTGTCTCATTCTTCTAAGAAATGCATGAAAAGCCAATTTGTAAAAGGCAAAGTATGATCCATCTTGTTCAAGATACTGTTCAGAGAGTACACTTATAAAATCCAAAGCAAATATCCAGGGTACAAAACATTGGTCAAATTCCTTCTGAGTGGTAATGAATCCAGCAATTAATTTTTGGACCTGATTAAAATAGTTCCAATTTATAATACTTTATCATTTGTAGTGATTGTCATCTCATGAGCAAATCCAGGCTTTTCTCTGAATTTATTAATTTGTTTTTCCTAAGAACCATCAATTGCCCTTTGGTACCCGGGCATGGGAGACCCAATGGTGTAGGACAGTGGTTCTAAACCTATATCTCCAGCAGACTCACAGGGAATCTTCGAGAAATGCTATTTTAAGTTCTCACTGCACATCTCCTGAATCAGAATCCTCAGAGGCTGAGGCCCCCAAATCTGTGTTTCTCACCAGCTCCCCAGTGCTTCAGATATGTAGCTGGACTTAGGGCTACACCCAGTGGAAGGAACCAGGGGACAAAGATTCTATTTCTGGACCTGTCAGGTACTAGGTGAGTCTCACTGGGCCTCATTTCTGCTATTAGTAAAGTATTTTTGAGCTGTGATGAAAAAAAAAAAATCCAAGAGCATGACCTAGTGATCCCACTTCTTGGAATATATCCTAAAATCCCCAAAACACCCATCAGAAAGAATATATGCATCCTGTGTTCATAGTAGCATTATTTACAATAGCTAAGATTTGGAAATAGCCCAAGTACTCATCGGGAGATGAATGGATAAAAAAAGCTATGGGACATTTATACTCTGGAATACTATGCAGCTGTTAAAAAAAGAGGGCTATCTTACCCTTTGGATAGCATGGATGGACATGGAAAATATTATGCTAAGTGAAATAAGCCAAAAGTGAGAAAGACAAATATCACATGATCTCACTTATTTGTGGAATCTAATGAGCAAAATGAATTGACCAACAAAATAAGACCCTAAAGCATGGAGGCATAGAACAGACTGACATGCTTCGATAGGGGGTTGGGGGGATGAGAAGAGATAAACCAAAGAACTTAGTATATACTTATATGCATAGCCCATGGACATGGACAATAGGGTGGTGAAGACCTGGACGGGTGGATAGGGGCTGGGAGGAGTAGGGGGAAGGGGAGGGATGGGAGATATCTATAATACTATAAACAATAAAAATATACTTAAAAACAAAACAAACAAACAAAAAACAGACCCAAGAGCAGAAGAACTTCCGATCTATAAACAAAGGAATGTTTAAAGCCAGTCTAAAGATTTAAACTGTCTTGAGAAGCCCTCATTGCTTTTGTTTAACATTCTGGATTCTGGGAGCTCTATCTGAAATGAACTCTATAGCTAAAGAAGTATAGAACCCACTGAGCCTCTGTGACCTCTACATTACCTTCTAGCTCTGACAATCTCTGGCTCTAGTCACAGTTAAAAATGCTCTCAGAGAAGGTGGTAAAAACTTCTTTCTTTTGTTTCATGTTCTGGTTATTAAAAGTTAGCACAAATCTCAGCAACGTTGAGAGACCAGCTTTGAGAATAACTTGGATCTTCAAAGAACATTCCTTTGCCTCCTTGAAAAAGTTGTGTTAAAGCAATTAAATGTTATTTGAAGGAAAGAAAAAGTGCAAGCTGACTACTGAATAACAGGAATAGTGTTAAACTATAGAATGGTCCTTACCCTGGGATCAAAGCCAAGAGAGGCAGAGTGATCGTGTGCAGGGGATAAGGGGAGAGACGAAGAAAGGGAGGCGTTAGAATGCTTCCGGCTCAATTAAAGATGTGAATGTGCAATTTGGGGATAGTCTTCTGAACAATAGTTGGCAACAGAAACATGAATGGCCCCATGAGAACTCACAATATAAGAAACACTGCATTATGCATCTCTGTTCAGACAAGGGGACTGAATAAAGGAACAAAACAAACAAGTGGACATGATTGTTCATTATTCAAGAGAGCTGCAGACCGTTCAGCATAAGGGGTGTGAGATTCCAGAACGCATAGGAGATCTCATTTGGAGTGACTGTTCTTATTTCAGAAACCTAGGGGCCAGAGAAGAATGGGTCTGCCAGAAATTGCACTCTCTATTTTTGATACAGAACAGTATTTCTCAGCTTCGCATCCCCCAAGTTATTCACCAAACTTGGCTCCAGTAGACATTTATTGTTTCCAAAGCTCACATCTCTCCCACAAAGGACAAAGACATGCCGTTACTGGAAACAGTTTGAGAATATGCTACAGACTGAAGAGAATCCACCAAAAAGAAGATGTAAAAGTCTTTTGAGTAACATTGGGAATGTATCAGTGGAGCATGTGATGCTGGTGCTTTTGTTGCCCTGTTTGTGAAGCTGTTAGAGAACAGGGAAGATTGGGCTGCGGCATGTGGGGCCTAAGAGGGAACCACATCACATGGCTTAGATGCAAGAGCTCATGGAGCACCATGCTCTCTGGGAACAAAGAGAAGAAACAGGGCATAGGCATTAAAAAATCCAACTCTCCAAGTTTGTGTGCACCTAAGAAATTCATTGGTTCTGGGTCATGTTACAAGTGGCAGAAAGAGAAATTCTCAGGCCAAATACATTGGGGAACAAGGTTTTTTTTATTTTTTTATTGCAGGACTTTTCATAACCTTTGGAATTCTAGAAAAGGGATATTGTATGCAGCATTTTCCAAGTGTATCTGCTCATAGAAACATTTATTTGCATGGCATCTCTTGGGACTAATGTTCTATGGAACACACATCACAAAGAAAAGAAACAGGGTCAAAAAATCTTAAGGACCTTCGAGTCTGGTTCCTCATGTTAGAAATGGAATTATAGATCCTGAGAGAAAAAAATGATTTTCCCAGGATTGCACAGATGGTTTTGGGCTCACATTGGATGAGAAACCAGTGTATCACGTAGAAAGTATTAGTCCCAGAAATCCCAGTATATCTCTTACTACTACATCACATGTACTTGCCATTGCCCCTTTGTACTGAGGCTCGAAGCTACTCTACATAAAGCTGAGATCAGGAAGGACAGGTAATCAGGGGTCAGATTTTGGAAGGATTTAAATGCCAGATATTTTGGATTGTGTGTTCTATCTCCATCTTGGCACTTATCACAGTATATCATCACTGTCTCCAGTGGCAGGTTATGTTACTTTGCTCACAGTTCTTGCTCTTTTCTCACATCTGCTATGGTGGGTGGAGTCCATTTTGCTGTCTCATTGATGTTGGACTTAGCCATGTATTATGGGCTGAATTATATGCCCCCATTCATATGTTTATGTCCTAATCCCCTCGTACCAAAGAATGTGACTGAATTTGGAAATAGGGGGTTCAAGGAGGTAATTAAGTTAAAATGAGGTCACTAGAGTAGTTAAGTTAAAATAAGATTACTAAACTAATATGACTAGTGCCATATTATGACATCTACAAGCCAAGGAGGGAGGCCTCAGAAGAAACCAATTCTGCCCATACCTTGATCTAGCTTCCAGAACTGTGAGACAATTTTGTTATTTAAGCAACCCAGTTTGTGATACTGCTGTGATGCTGTCACAGCAGCCCTAGTAAACTAATATAATGTCTAAGATAGTGTTCATGATTGGTAGGTGGCTGTCATCCAGGAGTCATCAGGAACCCAGGCCTTTCCCATTTTGTGGCTCCACTTTCTTCAGTGCGTGGCTCCAAGGTCACTGTGACTGTCTACAAAAAGATGATAGAAGGAAAAGCATGGAGAAATACAAGTAAATGATTTTATATGCTATATTTGTACATGGCATATCCCACTCACACTTATATTCCATTGATTAGAACTCAGTCACATGGACATACCTAACACAAAGGATGCTGGGAACTTTAGTCTGGCTGGAAGGAGAGGAAATAGATTTGAAGATTAGCTGGTTGGTCTTGGCCATATCTCTCAATTATACTGTGGGATAGGTAACATGAGAAAGAGGAAATAATTTATCTCAGATCATCCCGTCTGCCACAGTGGTTAGGCTGACTTGAATGAGGTGAATATTTGTCCTGGTTCTCAGATAAATAGTCACACAGGGCATAAAACCTGTTCCCCAATGTATTTATCCTTAATAAAAAATACACTTTCCTATTCTGTGGGTGCCCTGATTGAAAAATTGCACTGATTTCTACACCCAAAGAAGTAATGGCACCTCTATTTCTGATTGGTATTTATTTGGTGACAACTAATTGAGAATCAGCCTGCTGGAAATGAGTTAAGTATTAGCTGGAGGAACAACCTAGACCCACACTTAGAAACACTGATTATTATTATTTTTAATGTCAGTGGCCTGGCTTAACTTTCTTTGTAAAATAAAACCCTGAATTTGATAGCTGCTCCTACTTTAATATGATAGTGGTATTTTGATTCCTTTGCTTTTCTCTTTATCCTGGAAAATGCTGAGTCTAACTCAGCCCTGTTTGAGCCTAAGACAATTTAAGGATGCTTTTTTTTTTTCCTTTCCAATTTAGGCAAAGAGGTGAATTTCATTGGATTATTATCAAATCATCTTTTATGGGGAGCATTTGTTCTAAGCCCAGGGGTACCCCTCCAGTTTCACTATCCCTGACATTTACAACACTCATCTTTGTTTTCTGCTGTTTGATTCTCCCGTGTGTCTCTTATCTCCCAGGAACACTCGCCTTGTTCAAGTGCTATTGTGTTGGTAGGAAATAGGTTTGAATTCTCTTACGGTGAAACATTTCCCTCATTTACTTTTCATTCAACATTTATCAAATGCCTTCCAGTGCCAGGTCCCCAAAGTAGCAAAATGAATAAGACAGTCCCTGCCCTCCAAAACCCAGCATCCAGTGGGGCTGGTCCCATTGTTACAGAAACTTGTACTGTGTATTGTGGGAAGCCTGGTTATCTTATCCTAGGTTCCAGGGGCAGTTTAATGTTCTGAATGAAAAGACTGGACCTAATTTTGATGTGATTATAGTCTCCATAATTTTAAAAGAGATGCTTTTCTAGATATACTAGCATGCATAAATATAATTTCCCTTATTAGTATTAAAGATAGCTAAAGAGAAAATGAAGGTGGTATTTCCAGGAAATAGCACATTACTCAAACATGACATGGAGTGACTCATTGACTTCTACTTTAGTGGATAGCAGCTCTCTATTAAAATAAATTATTGAATATATTAGGAAAGAGTGTGATGGGAAATAGTCTATATTCTGCCTTTTCTTTCCTTTCCTCATTGCCTCTTTTATCTCTCTCCTTTTATCCTCCCTCCCTTCATTTTTTTCTTTGCTAATAACAATTAACACTAAAACCTGCCATATTCATGTGAATATATGTCCAGAATTTTCCTATATAGATCCAAATTTCATTCTTGTAAAATAAGATGCTTTGTAAAATATTTACATTTGACTTGATTTCTATATCCTTGTTAAACATTTCACATAGAAGAATCCACAATATGAAAAAAACACACAAACCCTAGCTAGGCCTTTCATTTCTTTCTCTGGCTTGGAGACATGGCCACTGGGTGTGTTTAAGGTTCAGGGGGAGCCCCTAACAGGCTATGTGAGGACACACAGGTGACCAGGGTTTGGACTCTGTTTTGATCTTATAGGAGAGATAAGGTGGAAACCTGTCTGTCACAAAGGCACAGCAAAGGACTTGGTGAGTGCACTTTCCCAGCCAGTCTTTCAGGAAGTGTATGAAAAGTGAGAAATTACTTCATCCACTAGACTTTATCCCTACACATTTATGTTCAAAACAACCCTCTAGATAATACGTTTCTCAAGAACTGGCTTTTGGCTGATTTGATAAAATCCATGTCACTCAGCTCATTGGGAGAATTTCTGACTTCCTTTTTTGAATATTGTAGGGGTCAGCAAACTATAGCCATCTGTTTTTGAGGTGCCTGTGGGCTAAAAAGGAATATTACATCTTTAAATGGTTAAAAGAATCAAAAGAAGAATGTTTCATGACTTGAGAACATTTTATGAAATTCATATTTTCATGTCCACAAATAAAGTTTTATTGGAACACAGCCATGCTCATTAATTGACGTATTGTTCACTGCTGCTTTTGCTACAATGGCAGAGTTGAGTAGTTGTGATGGAGACCATATGGCCCAGAAATAAAGCTGGAAATATTTATTATCTTGTCCTTTAAGAAGGCTGTTAACCCTCTGATATATTGTTTTATTTGCTAGTGGAGAAAAGTTTTATTTTTTTTTAAGGCATCTTAACACCTGGCCCCATAATCTTTTCTGGAGAAGAAATTGCCTTTGTTTAGAAAAATCCTCTGATGGACCACTTGCACGTGAAAGGTCAGAACCCATGGTGGGTTGGGAGCAGTACCTGCCTGCTCTGCATAAACGTGGAGGAACCTGTCCACGTCTCTGTCCCTCCTTGTCCTCATACAGACAGGTTGGTCATTGTAGTAAAACATATTCAGGTGTGATTCCTAGCTTTGCATGGGTTTGAGCCAGTCACTTAACCTTTCTGAGTTTCAGGTTCTTATTTGTAATGTGGGAGCAATAAACAAATTCATTCTCTCTCTCTCTCTCTCTCTCTCTCTCTCTCTCTCTCTCTCTCTCTTAATCTCTCTCTGCCTCTCATTTTCTCGGATCACTTGCTCTGGGGAAGCCAGGTGCCATGAAGCTAGGACACTCAGGCAGTGTGTAGAGAGGCCTGCCTGGGGAGAAACTGAGGCTGCCAAGAACCACATGAGTGAATTTGGAAGTAGATTCTCTAGGGCCAGATGACGGCTGCTCTGACTTATAGTTTGATCCTTGTGAGAGAGCCTGAGCCAGAACCACCCAGCTAAGCTTCTCCCCAAATCCTGACCTATAAAAATTATGAGATGATAAATGTTTATTATTTTAAGCTGATACATTTAGGGGTAATTTGTTACATACCTACTGCAGTACCTAATAAGGTTGTTAATATTCATAAAGCCCTAGAACAATACCCACCACACAGTAAACACCATGTATTTGTCAAATAAAGAAATTTATCCATAAAAAAATACCTAATTGGGGTGTAGGGGAGAGGAAATGGCCTTTCTGGTTGGCCAAAACCCCAGCAGTCAAGTCTTGGCTATTTCAAAATCAAAGGCCTCTACTTTGTTGAAGGCAATCTTGCCTGCTTTCATAACAACCTGAAATAAGGAGGAGACCCTTGATTTATATTTCCTGCAGAGGAGAGATTGAAATGGTAAGTGCCATAGAAATTAAAAGTCATTTCTGTTTTTCAATTCATTACTTCTGTAAAAAAATTCGAGCCCAGGTTCATTACTAGTGCTCCATTTTAGTGCTGAGGATAATTGCAAAGGCAGTATTTTAAATTAGAATGTATCAGACCACATGTAATTAACCTGTACAGAAGGGCTGAGGCTTCATATTAGGCTATTAAATCAATCCCAGCAGAATCACTAATGCTGAGCAATTGATTTGAAAATATGGTGTGGGCGGAGTAAAGAAGCTGGATGCTAATTGCCGTCCACGAGAATTTAGCACTCTCCTCGAATGTAGTTAGAGTGGCAGACTTTTTTGGCTGGCCCTTCACCCATCAAAGCTGAGACTGTAAATTAGTTCAGATTGATACTTAAAACAACCTGGAGTTTAAGGCGAGAGAGGGTTTTTCTGCTTCTCTGTGACGATCACAAGGGGACTCTCACATCGCCTGGCACTGTGACTGTTGTGTGCGTATTTCCGGATCCTGGTGAGAAGTCCAGGAAGAGTCTGGTTGCAGTATTTTCTGATGCAGTGGGCTTGAGCTGATCCCTCTACAACTTGTACTTTGTTACCACTCATACACTCCTCTCTTAATTTATCTCTCTTTTTATTTCTTCTTCTTTCTACCCTGCAGCACCATTTTCTGTCTTTATTCTTCCTCCGTGTTATGGAATCACCCAGACAGTTAATGACAGACTTGGGATTGTTTTAATCTGACACTGGGGAAGTGACAAAGACATTTAAGGTGTTACCTTTTTTTTTAAAAAAAATTATTTATTTATTTATTTATTTATTTGTTTGTTTGTTTATTTATTTTAGAGAGAGAGGAAGGGAGAGGGACAGAGAGATAGAAACATGGATGAGAAACATCACTGGTTGCCTCCTGCATACACCCCACTGGAGATTGGGGCTGCAACCCAGCCATGTGCCCTGACTAGGAATTAAACTGGTGGCCAGGCAAGATGCTATCTTTGAGCTCTAGTAACCTACAGGTTATGATGGCCATCTTTATGATCCAGAATTTGAGAACTATGCACCAATTGTTTACAGCTGCCTCCCATTCTAATTGATTGGTGTCCATGCCAGGCCTTTAAGTATTTTGAATATTTCTCCTGGTTAAGGTGCCTCTCTCCTCTGTGTTTACTGCGGTTCTATGGGGCTCTGGCATGAAGAGGACACTCACCAAGGCCATTCCAGTTCTTTCAAAGTGCCATTGTGACTGACCTGAGAGTTGGTGGGTCCATTGCCATTTGCTTGCAGAGAAGCCAAAGTCTGAGACAACAGGTTTCTGCAGAGAAAGATTTGTGTGTCAGGCCAGCCAAAAGAGGGCATGGGAAACACGGCTCTAATCAGCCTCCTGGAATAAAGACTTAGAGCACATATAAAGGATAATGATATGGAGAAGCAATGCATATTTATTAATTATAATGAAGGAGTCTTAATTAGACAATCTTGGAGCTAAGTCATCTAAGGTAGGGATGGGAAAGGAGAAAGTATAAAGGAATTCTGAGCTGGCAGGGTAAGATCTAGGCACATTTTTGGTTCAAATACGTCTGTAAGAATCTGGTTTAAGCACAGAGGTCTGGCAAGGGATGAATTTTGGTTCCGGCTCCTCATGGGGGTTAGTTGGAGTTAATTTGTTGGCTTTCTGCACCTCTGTAAGCCTCTGGGTCCAGTCTGATTCGACTTGGTCTGGTGGTCTGGGTGCTGTAAGGAGGCCTGCTTTATCTTCTGAAAAGTAAAAGAATAGAAGCTAGAAAAAAACCTATTAGGAGGTTCTAGTTTCAGTATTAGGGTCAGTTTCACCATAATGGGATTGTACTGGTGCTTCTGAAGGTGCTTGCTGCAGTGAGGTGAACCTGAGTATTGCTTTTCTGGGGGGCAGGGTAGAGTGGAGGTAGAAGGAATAGAGAGGGTCAGCCTTATGCTGCTTTGGTTTGTGTTTTTTTATGCATAGTTTAGGTTAACATCAAACCAGGAAGAATCACGGCAGTATCAGATTGGGCTGCTGGTCCTGAGATGAGGACCCACGTGAAGTGACTTTTGAAGATGTTCTCCCAGGGAAAGCAAAGAAAGGTATGGGGGAAGAAGGACTGGGAGAAGGGAAGCTAAGCAGGGGTGAAATTTCAGGTGATGTTCTAGAGTCCAGCCTAATCTGTGGAATGATCTAGAATAAAAACATTTTTATTCTAGATCATTCCACAGATTAGGCTGCTTCAAGGCAAGAGAGCTGGGCTGTCATGTTTCTCCAGAGGGCTTGCCTTGGCTCCCTCAGTAAAATCCCAGGTCCTTCAAAATGGAGATCCTACAAATTAGGAAACTCCCTGAAAGTGGGCTTTCTCAGATTCCTGGGTTCTCATCAATATTCTATAGAATTCCTGGAATTTCTCCAGAAATGCTAGCCTTATCATTTGGTTGCAACAATTGCCTTTCGCAAACCATACTACCTGGATTTATGATTATGGCTCTGGGTACAATGTTATACTGTGCTGAGAATGACATGTTCTTGCATAAGCTATATTATAAATAGGAATCATAGTCACTTACCTGTTGGGACTTAAAATCAGGAGGGTTGAACCTAGCACTGACCTACCAGACTGTCCTATAGCCTTTTACCTGCTGGTTTACAACTTCTCTGGAAAATAATCTTTATTGGTGAATGAAAGAATGAATGAAAGTATGAATGGATTTGACAATATTGAGCAGGGAGATAAATATTTACACCGAAGTTGTGATCCCAGTTGTGACTTTCAGAGGGAGCCACAATCACTATTCCCCAGATGGATTTAAGACAGAATGAACAGGGAAAATCTCTCTGAGGTGTGGCGTCTAAAGGATAAGAAAGAACCATCATTGAGAAAGAAAGGTCAAGGAGTGGGAGGAAGGGGCCACTGATCTCAGTGAGGAGTGGTTTGTACTTTACAGTGAATGTTTTGAGGGCAATTTATTACATCTTCCTGGTGTGATGAGTTTGTGAGCCTTAGCTCTCATAGGGCATTTCCAGACTCAGTGGGAAGGTATTTATTGGGAACTGAAGGCCCTTGCTGACAATATCTGCTTTTACCTTCATAGGCAGATTTAACTTAAGGGGGCGGGGGAGAATGTCTCCTGGGAGATCTATATGGTCCAGGCCTCAGCCCCTGCTTATTCCCACTCCCCATTTCAAGGCTTTCAAAATGTACCCCAGAAGGAAGCCAAGAAACTTTGGGACTAATAAGTCTGTGCAGGACCCTATTTTGCCAGGTCAGAGTGGGCTGGGGCTGGGCCTGTGCTATTCAATTGCTCTAGACCCAGTGGTTCTCAACCTGTGGGTCGCGACCCCTTTGGGGGTCGAACGACCTTTTCACAGGGGTCGCCTAAGACCATCAGAAAACACATATTTCGCATGGTCTTAGGAACCAACAGACCACTCCTCGGTGTAGCAAAGTGTAGCAATGTAGTTTACTGTTGTCATATTAAGACTGTTACCCATGCTACACCACAATTCAAGACAAAATTTCATTTATTTGTAATTAGAAGTAAATATTTCACAATATATAATTACATATTGTTTTTGTGATTAATCACTATGCTTGAATTATGTTCAATTTGTAACAATGAAAATACATCCTGCATATTAGATATTTACATTATAGTTCATAACAGTAGCAAAATTACAGTTATGAAGTAGCAACGGAAATAATTTTATGGTTGGGGTCACCACCACATGAGGAGCTGTATTAAAGGGTCGTGGCATTAGGAAGGTTGAGAACCACTGCTCTAGAGCTTGGTAGGAGAGGGCGTAGGCCTCTCAGTGCATGGAGGACTCAGTGCTGTTTACCCCCACTCCTGGTTCTGGTCCTACGAAAACCACCTACTTCTCTTAAAAGTGTGGTCTGTACAGGCTCATTAACCCCCTGAGGGTGGGGCAGAGATACTTTCTACAAACTCTCCATGCTCATTTAAAAATCTTAAGAAAATTCCTTAAAGGCTCCATATGTCCTTTGGAAGGTCAATTTCTTTCAGAGGCATTCTACATCAAGGTTCTTTACATAGAATTTGCTGGAGGGAAGGGTATTGCTTATCCAATAGAAAGTAAACCCACTTTTCTCTTTTTGTATTCTTTTCTTCTCAAGAATGTTTGAAGCAATTCAAAATCCAACTGTTTGGAATCTGACTATGAACTCCATTGTCTCATGTCCCTGATGACAGTGGCCACTACCCCATGACTCACCCCAATCCCTATGGCCAGTGAAGAGCACATTTTCACTACCAGTCTATCCACCGAGGACTCACAGGACATCTTATTATAACTAACCTCAGATGAGATTCAGGGAGTGTTTCACCAATTGTAAATCAATGCCTTGAGGCTTTGGGAATATTCTTTCTTGTCCTTTTCTCTTGGAAGTAGGCAGTTTAGGCCCCATGGGTACATTTTAGCAAGATTTACCTTAAAACTTATTGAAAGTAATCCCCAACACAACTCCAAACTTTCTTGAACATCTCTGTCAGCAAAAAGAATAAAATCTAGTTATTTTCCTCCTCAATAAATGCACACACAATCCACTTCTCCTTCCCACCTCAGCTTGAGAGAGAACAAAATGTTACAACTCTGGGTTGTATCTGAAAGGTCCTGGGATCCACTAGGCCATCACTGAAACTCCACAGGATTTACCGAGTACCTGCTTTGTGCCACACTCTGTGCTAGGTGCTGGGTATGTAACACAGCTTCAACCTTGGGGCAATAAAGGTCTGCCCTCAGAGAGTGGTAGAAAATTAATCATAGAAGGAAATAAGGACAAAACAGATACACCCATATTTTCCGGCATATAAGACAACTTTTTAACCCAAGAAAATCTTCTCAAAAGTCAGAGGTTGTCTTTGTGTGTGTGTGTGTGTGTGTGTGTGTGTGTGTGTGTGTGTGTAGTGTTCCTTGTATGAATATATCACAACTTATTATGATGTCTTATAGGCCGGGTATATCCCAAACTATATTTTAACTGGAAAAGTTGGGGGTCATCTTATACACCGGAAAATACGGTATATATACTATAGGAATATGTATGTATATTTGTATTACACACACACACACTATAACATAGAGGATGAAAGAAAAAATTGGTCTGCATTGGGGAGGAGAAAACGGGAGGCTCCTTGTAGATAGGGAACATTTGGCAATGTGTGGAGACATTTTTGATTGTCAAAAGTGGGTTGAGGGGTGCAATTGGCATCTAGTGGGCAAGGCCAGGGATGCTGCTAAACACCTTACAATGTTCAGGACACCCTCTTACAAGTATGAATTATCTGACCCCAAATGTTGAGAGTGCCAAGGTTGAGAGCACTACTCTAGGGTGATGTTTGAGATGAATGGAGGCTGCTAGACAGCAACTAGAAAAGGTCATTCTTCTGAAGGGCTTCACTCTGTCACTAGCTTTGGGGACTTGGAAAGGGGCAAGATTGAAAAGAGATGAGGCTTTGAAGGGGAGCTGGCTCACATTGATGTTATTGCGGGGTGGCTTCAGAACTGGTCCAGGTCATTCCTGTACCCACTGTGGTACGTGTCAGGAGTAACTGGGCAGGAGAATGAGTCTTTCTCCTTCCAATGGCAGCTCAAAAGGAGAATTGGGAAATTTGTTCTTTTCTTGGTCCTAAAAAAGGTGGGTGGCTAGCATGCCAGGAAAGGTGTATTGGAGAGAGCTAGAGCTGGGAAGATATCTCCTTCAATAAGTGAATTAACTTGGGCTTGTGATCACAACAGTATGGGATGCAACCAGAACATTGCATCTAAATACTTTGAGCTGGAGACTTAGGCACTGTTGTGTTCTACCCCAAAATCTGGAATGGAAGGACTGAGTGCTTTCTCACTGACTTTGCAAAAATGGCTTTGGATTGGTGCCAGAGAAATGTTCTTAAATGAAGTGAAACAGCATTATCTGACAAATCCTTCCACTAAACCCATGAGGTTGTCCAAAACAGGCAATAGTGCATTTAAGTATAGTAACACAATTAGAGAAACTGAGACTCAGAACAATTTGGGCTGCTGCTGTGTCTAGAGTGCTGCTGATTGGGAGAATGGAGAGGCCAGAGTCCTGGTTTAGCTGGTTGATCAAGGCTGAGCTATAAATGTCTGTAGTCCTCTGTTTTTTATCCCTCTGATCACTGCTCTCATTTGTGCTGGCCTTTGCCCATTCTGTTTTCCCCAATCTTCACTGTCACCATGATAAGAAAACTCCAGGGTATAAACAGAATGAGATTCCCCATAATACTCCAACACAATTATTTGGTTTTGTTTCTTGCCATTATCCAGACAGATCCATAGTTGCAAAAATAATGTAATTGCTATCAAGTCCTTTTCACATATGATGTGCTTGTTCTCACCCAGAATCTGTAAATCATTGTAATGAGCCCATGTTATTCCAATGAGGTGAAGTGCCAGTTAGCTATCAATTTCCCCTGTTGGTCATTTCAGAGGCTTCCAGAGTTCCAGTATCACAAATAGCATCGTAGTCAGTATCTCTGTGTAAATAGATCATTTGGTCTTTTTCAAAGATTTCTTTAGGGTGCATTTCTAGCTGTGGAACTCATATGTCAAAGGCTATGAATATCTTCATGGCTTCTGATATATATTGTCAAATTGCTTTCCAGGAGTGCAGCAATTTACATACCTGACATGAATAAATGAGTGTAGCAAAATATGACCAACATTGCATATTATTTTATTTTAAAACTTCTCCTGTTGACTTAATAAATGTCAAAGAATCCTGTTAAATGTATGTAACAAGTTCAGCACAATGCTTGACACATGGTAGTTTTTACTAGTGTTTTCCTGCAGCTTATGATGCCTATCCTGCTCCTTGGACTACAGCCTAGACCTCTCTCTGGTCTTGGTTGCATTCAATCTCCAATAGTGCCTGGCTTTGGGTTTGCCCAGTTTCATATAAATGCTAGCCATTCATGATAATATTAAGCTTCTAGATTAAGCCTGTGTATGTAGCTTATATTCATCTCTTGGATCCTCAGTTTAGCAGCTGCATGACCTTTAATAAATTACTTGATTTCTCTAAAGTTGGAGCTAATTGAGATAATGTATCTTAAGCTAGTAACACCATACCTGATAGAGTAATATTAGTGTTAATAATAATAATGTATTTTAATAAATCACGTTAATATTCAAGATAAGCAATGTCATTATCCTCATTTAAAGATGAGCATTGATATTCACAGAAGTTAAAGTATTTTGTCCATTATGGGCAACCATTACAGGGTGACCTCTGACTTTTCCCCTCTGCACCATGGGTAAGTGGGCCCTAGGTGGTAGAAGTACTATTCATGAAAACCTTTTCTATATGAGGACAGTCAGCACTAACTTATTATACATGGAAATGACTGAAAACTATATACATACAACCATCTAAACACAAACTAAATGAATCTCACATTGCTCCTTATCCAGATTCCCAAAACACCAGCAACCACTCTAGCACTACCCCACCCGAGGAGATGTATATAGCAAAGGAAAAGTGAGAATGGAAAGAGATTAATCTTAACCAACGTGGTTAAAATGTCTTCTGAAAAATTTACAAAAGCTATGACCATGTGAACCTATTGCTTGGGGCCTTGGAAATAGGCAAAGTGAGGACTCTTGAAGCTGACGCCTCATTAGCTTCATGGTAAATTGCTACTGGTCTGATCTCTTGACTAGCAGTTAACTAGGGATACTGTGGGTTACTTACTTTTGATCACTTGTCCCTTTTCTTTGAATTAAAACTTTGTCATTAGCATAGTTTCAGTCTGAGAGTTACTGCTAGGGTGGAATTACTCTAATTAAGAGGAAAAGAAAAATATGTTGCTAGTCATTAATTTTTCTTGATTAGAGGGTGACCTAGTTTGAGGTTAAAGGAAGAGGATTGAGGTAGTAATTTAGCACTCTGGGGAATGGTGGTGGTGGAGATTTTTGTGAGCTGGAGAAGCAACAGCTGGATCCAAAATTGCCCTCTAATTTGAATTCCTGGCTACTGGTAAATAAATGTGTAAGAGATCTTTAGGAATGGTGTGCCGGTGTATAATAGAATGAACAAAAGCAAGGATGGTGTTGGGGGCCAAGCTCTCAATTTCACATCTGTCCCAAGGAATGTTTGAAAGCTTTTCCTGTCTTAAATGTGAAAATATTATGTTTTCTTCGTTTGAGGATCCAAGCCTTGAGTTGTCAAATTCTAAGATAGCAGGAATCTTTATCATTAGCAAATACCTATAACATTGAATATATGTAAAATAACACAATGTTTTCAGCTCTCTTACTGCATAAAGTACACAATGTTATGAGATTTCTGTGAGGAGAACAAAGTGTAATTTAGTGCACAAACTTGGAGCCAGAAGACCTGAGTGTGAGTTCTGCTTTGCTGTTTGCTAGCCCTCTGACTTCGAAATTAATCTTTTTGAGTTCTCTGTACTTGTGTCCACATTGCAAAACAAGTTTGGGGAATCAAGAGAGATAATTAAATATGAAAGAACAATGTCACACAAATGTCATGATGGTATCGTTGGCTTCTCAGATCACGTGCTTGTTGGGACTTCAAGAAGTATTCTTAGGAAGGAGAAAGGAGGGTAAAAGCCTTAGGTTGCCTTTAGGACTCTAGGGACTATTATCTTTAATATGGAAGACCCTGTATCACTGCCATGAGACCAGATATAGCACCTCTGTATCAGTTGCCTGTTGTTTTTCTAGGTGACGCATTTTACCTTCTTAGGATTTTTGGCTGGACCTCAGAATTAAATTGGCACAGACAGATTAACAGGGGAAAAGCATATAAATTTATTTAATGTAAGTTTCATGTGAATAGGAGCCTTCACAAGGAAATGAAGATCCAAAGAAGTGGCAAAACCTAAATGCTTTTATACTAGGTGGAATAAAGAGAGGCAAGTGTGGACAAGTATCTAAACTATGTGGGGAGGCTAAGGGAAGAGAAGAATATTTTGACAAGATTTGTTTGTACAGAATCCTCTCAGTCTCAGCTTCCCATCCTTGATGATAAGAATGGAACCTTTTCTTCTGTGTGGAGAGGGCATCTTTCATAGGAGGGTTTATTTCCTGCTTCCAGGAATAAAAGGGGGATCAGACAGCCCTTCTTGCACCTGCTGGTTTTAAGTGCCTGTGGCTCAAAATAAATTTTATGTTAAAGAGGCATATGTTGAAGTGAATATACTGTTTTCCTACAGTTTTAACTTCCCACCATCCTCTCTCTGTTTTTCATAGCCCACTCCCTAAACTTTACACCTCCAATAAAGTTTAGGGCCTAAAGGAAAATTGTCTCTTCCCTCTGCCAAGTGGTCCTAGGGCAGTGATTCTTAACCTTCCTAATGCTGCAACCCTTTAGTACAGTTCCTCATGTTGTTGTGACTCCCAACCATAAAATTATTTTTGTTGCTACTTCATAATTGTAATTTTGCTACTGTTATGAATCGTAATGTAAATATCTGTGTTTTATGATGGACTTAGGCTCTACAGCTTCAGTTTTCAACCTGTGGGTCATGACCCACAGGTTGAGAACTACTAGTAGGGTTGCCTAAAACCATCGGGAAACACAGATATTTACATTACGATTCATAACAGTAGCAAAATTACAGTTATGAAGTAGCAACGGAAATAATTTTATGGTTGGGAGTCACAACAACATGAGGAACTGTATTAAAGGGTCGTGGCATTAGAAGGTTGAGAACCACTGTCCTAGGGACACTGCCTCGGCTCTGGGCTATAACAGTGGACACAAAATTCAGGCCTGACCAACCACAATGCATGGCATGGGGATGGCCAAACTGGGCAAACCAGAACGCTTCTTTGGGACTCACATGTGAATGAATACCAAGCAAGAAAGCCCTCTCTTCTAGGAGTAATACAGTATACTGAAATGCTGTAGATTATAATACAGAAAGGCAAGTAGACAACATTGTTTGAGTTCCCAATGTTCCTGGAAACCAATACTATCCCATTACAAAGAGCTAAAGAGAACAAGGACAGATTCTATTTTGGGGACAGAGATCTCCTTGGTCCTTTGTCCTTTAAATCACATGATGCTGTGGGTGGCTTCTGAAAAGGGGCTACAATAATTCCCCAGCACTCTCCTTCATATTGATCTCTTGAATCCACATAAGGAAAACTAGGGCAGCAACAAGGTCTGATGGAAGAGAAGGAATTGGTAGTCCAATCCAGTCTTATGTCCTCTCTAAAGCTCGTCTCTATTATATTCCATTAGAAATACCCTTAAAGACCACAGAATAATGAAAGGAATTATGTTTTAAATAAGATTTTCATGTGGTTATTCATTCAATAAATGTTTATTGGGTGCCTACTTTCCAAGCACTGAAATTATGGCAGTGAATAAAATGGACAAACACCTCTGGCCTTGGGAGCTTATAATTGGGAGTGAAGCAGAGAAGATAAACAAATAAATAAGTAAATAATGTGTTTTAGATGGTGGTAATTACTATAGAAAAATAAGTAGGGAAGGGCAATAGGGAGTGTTTGTGTGTGGGGGCAGCAAGAGGTTGCAATTTAAATTTAATTTTTGTTTTATTTTGTTAATATTCACCTGAGGATATTTTTTCCATTGATTTTTTTTTTTGAGAGAAAGAATGGAAAGGAGGGGGAGAGACAGATAGAGAGAAACATTGACATGAAAGTGACACACTGATTATTGGTTACTTTCTGCACATGCTCTGACTGGGGCCAGAGACCAAGCTTGCAACTGAGGTATGTGCCTTTGATTGTAATCAAACCCACAACCCTTCCATCAGAAGGCTGATGCTCTTATCCACTGAGCAAAACTAGCCAGGGCTGGGGCTGCAATTTTAAGTGGAGTCGAGGGAAGACTCGCTGAGATGGTGACTTTGCTGGTATCTGGAAGAACATATACAGAGGGAACAGCAGTGCAAAGGCCCCAAGGCAGACAGCTGCTGGTATGTTTCAGGAATTTGCAGAGCAAGGCAGGGAAATGAGGTAGGGGGCTAGCAATAAGGCAACTGAGGCAGGGCCTCGTGGGCACTCTGTGAGCACTGTGGTGCTGCTGAGCAAGACTTCAATCAAGTTCACGCTGGTTTCTTTGCCAAAGGTGTTCTGAAACACAAGGCCTTCTGCAGCCCCTGCTACTCTGAGCTTTGTCTAAAACAGAGCTTGGTAAAGGTGACATGAGCCAATGTAAGGAGTTTCCTATGTGGATGGGCCTGATACCAAATAAACCCTACCGGAATGGAGGCTGATTTTATGAACAATAGTCAGATAGTTGATATGGAGGTATAAATGATTGGTATCAGGTGCTCTCTTTAAAGCAGATTTGATGGGGACAGAAAGAGAAGGTGAATTTGAGTCACTGAAGAGAGGGAAGGACAAGTGAAAACAGCAGTCCTAAAGGGACAGAGGGAAATTCAGCTGCTCCCAGCTGCTCTGTTCTTGCCACATATTTTCCAAGGGCTGGTGCCAAGTGCATGTTGGGATCTTCGTGCTGTTCAGAAGTCCTTACACTATATACAGTATTGCCTGGCACAGAATAGATCTTGATAAATCAACATTAAAAGAATGAATGAGAACAGTTTAGTTTACAGCTTCTTTCCTGAGCACCCAGTCACACTGAACATTCCCCTCCCTTGAGCCACCGAGTCACTGTGATCTCCAGAACAGCTGGAGAAGGATTGATGTCTCCAAGATCGTGCTGAGTACAAGGAGCACATGGTAATGGTTATTACATCCTCATTCTCCTTGAGTCTGAGTATCTGTTGTTATCTGTCAGCTTCTGTTTCATTTTAAGCTGCAGGAGTTACAAGATGTAGAGACATCTCCTGGTTTCTGGAAAAGGCTACCCAGGCCCCCAGGGACCACATACCTTCCTCCTTCATCTGCTGAGGGTCCCTTGGTCCCTGGAGACTCTACACATTTTGGAGATATAACGTCAATCTTTTTGTGATCTATGGCCAAGTGAAAAGAAGAGGTGGCAGCCTGTAAAATTTTAATTTATGGCATGATTTTCAGGATTGTGTCCCTAAATGCCAGTGAGGTTGAATATATGAAAGAGGGGACTATTTTAATGTTATCCACACAGTTTAAAATGTTGCCCCTGTTGGTGATGCAGTGTACTGCATCCTGGGAGCTGCTTGTCCCCAGTAAGCACTTTCCTGGAATTGTATTATGAGTTGCAGTTGAAAGGCTAAACGCCATTTAACTTGTACCTCACAGAGAGATTTTAATTTGACTGAAGAAAGTTTTGTTTTTCAGGGTCTTTTCTTAATTAGTTATTTGATTCAGGTTTAATTAACATTGCCTAGTGATTGTTGTTGCCTCTTTAGCATTCTTGAACCTATTAGCTTTGAAACGTGAAGTAGTTATCTCAAGTGGATAAAAGATAATATTTTTTTAAAGACAATTTCTGATGTGGGGAAAGATCATACTTCAGTTATTTGCAATTGGTAGCAAGAGGCAGAACAAGGGCCAGGGGTTGGGGCAGAAGCTGTGAGGGTGGGAACAGTTCTGGTTACCAGAGAACCCTGCATGCTGGTGCAAACGCAGGCTTGGACTGACTCATTAAACCAAAGTCTAATTGATCCAGTGTGCGAACATGTAAACTCTTCCTGGCATATTTTTGAAACTTGAGTTGCCCTTTGCAAAAGAGGTCTTGCATTCATTGCCTTTTTTTTTTTTTAAAGGGAAAGGCTGAGTTTCTATGAGGTGTGGACATGGTGGATCATTATAGAGAGAATCTATATGATAAGAGCAAAAGACAATGCCACACATTCAACTTTGTTTTTTAAAAGCTTTTTCAGAAATGGGTAGAGAAATCCAAAGATAGAAACAACCATTTGTTCTGAGCCCTAGAACTCATGCTCATGGAGAATATTCAAAAATAGAAACCTAGAAAAAATTTCATTAGCCTGATTATGAATTTCCCAAAATGTGAACAGGGTAGCAAAAGTGTTGGAAAAAAAGCAACTTCCATTTGGAAGGTAACAGAGAGTCCCCGTTGTCTAGAGCATCTTAGGAGACATTCTGAGAGGCCTTCCTTCAGAGGTGAAGACTTCTGTGGGACACATTGAATCTGGGCTCAAACAACTGCTCCGTGAATGACCTTCTGTGCTTTGGCAGGTCTTCTAATTTGGTGAAGGGCTCAGGTAAACTGGAATCTGGTTTCACCCCTGCCTGATCTTATGATCTTAGGCAGGTCACTTAATCTCTCTAACTCTGTAAAATGGGGACATCAATCACATGTAGTTCTTAAGTGGTTATGAGGATCACATGAGATAATGTGTTTTAAATGGCCAGACTGTAGTTCTAGATTCCTTCCTAACATCAGCCACTGGAGCACAACCAATTAGTCTCTCATTTAGAAAGAGAAGAGGGTCATTTTCAAGAGAGATAGGTGACATAAGCCTGCTGCAGCAACCGTCATCCTTAACTTGGAGATGTGTGTCTTGGAAAGGCCCCCCTGGTTTCCCTTGGGCAGAGTCTGGCATCTTGTAACCTCAGGGAGCAGCTTGGATCAGCTTTGTGCAGCATCTTGGCACATCGTTTCTTCCTCTGTGTTGAGGGTGAATGTTTCCATAGGGCCTGGGAGATGAGCTGGGAAAGATGAAGCATTCTGAGCCCAGAAGTGCATGGGTGATCACTGAGTTCCTGGGCTGCTATGATGGAAGTGACAAAACAGGGTTTAATCCAGGTGCTGCGTTTGCACCAGAACCAGATACGGAACACTACTTCAAGTCTCACTGAGCTGTTCATCTTATCTCCCCATTTCTGATTTAGGGGTTAGGCACTTTCTCTAAGGCTTCATAAATTCTCCCAGTGAATGTGTGGTCACTCTCTGTCCCAGCCTGTTGCTGCTTTTGCATCCAATCCCCTGAAAAGTGGTTGTGGAGGCTACATCTTGCTTTGTAGGGAATGATGGGATAGCACACCGAAGAGCTAAAGAGTGAGCAACCAGAAATAAAAACGTGTCAAATATTTAGTCTTAATTTTAAAGTATTTTTGATGGCAGAAAGTAGATGATTATATGCATACTGTTAAGTTCTGGTTTGATTTTCCCTTTGCTCTTTGCTCTTCTCTCCATAAGGATAGGTAAACAACTTTTGGGGACCCTATGCCCATTTTGTCTGATTTCATTCTAGCCAAAAGCAAGCAATAGGCTTGAGGTGGGGTACAATCAGATTGTGTGTTTTGTGTTCTATGCGTGCCTTTCACAGTGGATGAAAATGGGAGTTCCAAACTCAGGTTCTGTTATTGTCAACGCCAAAAAGGGCAAAAGAAGGAAAGACCCAAAGTAGTGTTGTCATTGCTTTTTCCTTTCCACCTTTGCTCTTGAAGGTTCTCCTTCCCAAGATGCTCTGTGGGGCACAGTGAATCACAACTGTCTCCATCATATTCTTTAAAATAACAAAATAAAGGAAAGAGGCAAAGAACGGGTTAGCACAACAGAACTGATTGTGAGTGATTGGCTCATGTTGCTCTGCCCACAGTATCTTACTCCTTTTCACCCAGGATGGCCTGCATGAGTCCCGGGCATGGGGAGCATGGGATGATTTGAAGCTTTTATGTTAAAAAGCTTATTTTGTCCTTTGAAAGTGAAAGTAGTTTCAAAAGAAATCATCATTTCTGTCAGTATCAGACTGGAGAGCTTGCAACCTTAATAGAACTTTAGATTTTCAGAGTCAAATGGATTTATCCAATTTCATTTTTCAAAGGAGGAAGAGGAGGCCCATGGAGATTCAACGTCTTCCTGCATGTCCCACAGCACCTCCTTCATGCTAAATCTGGCTTTGAGGGAGTGAGGCCTACAGTAAGGATCTGAAGTATGAGCTGTAAAAAAGTAAAAGCAGGCAGACCAGAACCAGAACTCTTTGTTCCTTTTATAAGGAACTATCTTACTTACACATCATCTCATATGTGGAAAAAAGATTTAAAAACAAAATTTGATAATACATTGCTGATTATTCATTTACCTACATAGGAGAGAAGATTATTGTAATATGATAGAGAAATTTCTGGGACTGGGAATTGGGTAAGGACAGATTGGAAATCCTAGGTCAAATCCTAAATGTGTGATAAGGCTGTCACTACTCTCTTCTAGGTCTCTAAATCCTCATTTGTATTAGAATGGATAATTTCTAAATTATACTATAAAGCTAAAGTTATGGAACTTTATGATTGTACAAGCAGTATTATCTAGGCCTTAGTTACTATGGTGTATGTATTTGCATGTAAAAGGTCAAAGAGATATGCTGGTTCTGGTGTCTGACATGATCAGGCATGCAGGTACCTTCCATGTTGTTGCTCTACCAATTATAGAGTATTCCCCACATCTTCACAGTCCAAGATGTCTGGCCACTATGTTCATGTTCTAAGCAGCAGTATGGAGGAAGGAGGAAGAAAAAAGAGAGAACCCCTTTCCTTTATGAGCATGAAAGTTGCAATTATCACTTCTACTCAAACCCTGTGGGCCAGAACTTGGTCAAATGGCCATAGCTAGATGCAAGAGAGGCTAAGAAATATAATCTTATTCTGGATGGCCATCTGCCTAACTAAAGGGTCTCATTGAGAAGATGAAGGAGTATTGGGGATAACTATCAGTCTTTGTCATGTGAGTTGTGCTTGAGCCAATATAGAATACAGGACTGTCTATTGTCTCTACCACCATTTAATGAAGCATGCAGGGTTAGGCGAGTTCAGATGGGGGTGATGTTTCTGATAGCTATGACAAAAACTCAACTTGGGGGAATAATGGTAGATCTTAGAGAACCTGTTGTTGAAACTGTATTTTTCAAGTATTAGGGTAACTGTGGTAAACTTCCTTTGGAGGACCTGCTCAGTTCCTGATGCTCCCCTTCCTCTGACCTTTACTTTCTTGGTCTCCAACAGATGATGGCATCATATGCTCTCTCCTGGGCATTCAGGCTGTGACTGAGAGAGTCATTTTGATTTGGGGTATTTGCTTGGAGTTGAGCATTATAAAGTCAAAAGTGGTGATGCACCATTTGTCATGAGTATGGGGAATCGGAGAAAGTTGGTCCCTTGACAGTGAAGGAGGAAGCAGGTGTTCAGAGAGAGAGAGCAGCTCCCAAACACCAGAGGGCCTGAGAGAGAAACTGGAGGGGGCGGCTGGTTCCTGATGGCTCCACAGACTGAGATTTAGTTCCCCATAAGGTTTAATGTGTTCATTTTTATTAATTTTATTAAACCCCTTTTTAAAACATAGCACATGTATATATGTAGAGAGCTCTCTCTTTTAAAAAACAAAAAAAACACCAAAACCTCTTGATATCACCAAATTTTTCTTTTTTAAATAAATCTTAAAATCTCATGTAGCATCTTAACAGCTAATGGCTTGCAAATTTCAATTTTCTGCTTGTCATTAAGAGTGACAACTCAGAGGAGACTATATAAATTGATTCACTTAGCCAAAGTTATCCGAAGTGGGAAAGTTAAATAGGTCAGCCAATGGAAACCAAAACCATAGTGTTTTTTCCCTCCCAATTAAAACAGCAAGAAATCTACATAGGAAGGAATGAAATGCAACACAATCGTTCAAAATGGAGATTGAAAACAGCTCATCCTTATTTTAAAATATCCTTCTCTAACTTCAATGAACATATGGATTTGAAAAAGATCACAAGATAGTATTAGAGGATAGACCTCCCTATATATTTATAACTTGATTTCAAAGGAAAAAAATAGCTAGGCAAGTCATCAACTTGCTTAAATAAAATTTAAGTGGAAAGATTCTGTTAACAAAGAATCCATGCTGTAAAACTCCCGTATGAAATATGAAATCCCCTAAAAGAAATATATTAGGGTAAGGCTTCAATTAACTAAAACCTAATTAATCAGAGCTTTCAATTACTATTATTCTTAAATCTGCCTAAATCAGAATATAATAAAATAAATCAAGCCCTTGGAGTGTCCAAGGTTTAAGTTTAAACATACTTTAATTTAAAATTTTAACCTCTAATACTTACCCAGAGCCATAGAATTGCCCAAATAACTGGCTTTTAAGTCTAGTAAGATCTTAAAGGCCACCAAGTGCACTGGTTTTCCACCTTAGTTGCACATTACAATCCCCTGGAGAGCTTTAAAAAATCCCGATGCCCAAACTACATTCCATACTAATTATATCCAAATCTCAGCACGTGGGACCTGGGCTGATATTCCAGATGATTTCAATATGCAGTGTAGTTGGAAAATCAGGGATCTTCCACAGCTTTCCCAAGAAATAAAGTGACTGACCCAGGGTGCCAGCTAGTATAGAACTGGGACTATAATCAAGGGCTTTCCAAACCATCCAGGCCTCTGAATATTATGCCATACAGGCTCTCTGCTACACAGTACTGGACATGTGACCACTAAGCCAGGTTTCTGCGAGCTTTGCCATGCCTCCCAGTCACAAGGAAATCTTATTTTTTAAAAAATATATTTGTATTGATTTCAGAGAGGAAGGAAGAGGGATGAATATATATATCCCTCTCATATATATATATATATATATATATATATATATATATATATAGATAAAATGAGAGAGAGAGAGAGAGAGCGGATATCACTGATCAGTTGCCTCCCCTGGGGATTAAGACCCCAAAGCTCTGACTGGGAATTGAACTGTGACCTCCTGGTTCATAGGTTGACACTCAACCACTGAGCCACGTTGGCTGGGCACCAGGAGATCTCATTAAATGCAGCTTCTGATGTATAGTTCTGGGGTGGGACTGAGAATTTGCATTTCTAACACAGTCTCAGGTGATCCTGCTGCTGTGGGTCTATGTACTTGGAGAACCACTCTGTAAGCTATTGTAGGGCTCACCCTTGACCCATAAGCACACCAGCCCAGCACTCAGGTGGTAAATTTGGACTCTTGTCATCTTGTTCAAGGGTACAATTGCTGTGTATTTCAGTATCTCTCTATTTCTCCAAAAGTGTGTGAAGCTATTCTGTCCACTCAGAACTTATATCTACAGATGGATGTTGTTCATGTCAGGGGATGCTACAACCTTTGCTTTCTTGAATTGCAGTGTTTGGCTGCATCATTCTTGAGCAGGTTTTTTTTTTTTTGTTAGCTTATCCCTGAGAGAGTAAAAGATGTGCTTCATAATGGGCAACACCAAGGAGGTTAGAGATCACTGACAAGGACTATTTGTTAGGCAGGATGAGTGTCTGAGTTCCACTTATCAGCGGACACATGTGGCCAGAGATGGAAAAATAGACAGGCGCTAGAATGAAACCTGGGCATCTGCGGAAATCCAGGCCTAATCCCTGTCCATAAAACAAAGTGGAAGATAGTGAAATTGGTGGAAACCTGAAAGCAGATGGCTGAGTTCCTCCACTCTGGGCTATAAAGGGGGACCTTCATGACAGAGTATTTATGGGTTTGGGGAAACCTGACAAAGTGTTGCTGTAAATGCCAAGAAATACACAGAATAGTGATTTTGTTATTTGAACACATCTCATGATGACTGCAGCTTCGCAAGGATGGGAGAAGATAGCTAGTGTGTGTGTGTGTGCATGTTGGTTGAGCTCCTATTGCTATGAACAAGACTAACTTGGTGTTTGAAGAAAAAGGCTGCAAAGGGAAATCCCTGCAAATGCTTAAGCTGACCATTCAGTCACAGAGGGGCTCTCTATGGGGTATGGGAATGGGGGCGGGGGAATTTGGGCTCATCATTTTAGTTTTCTTCTTAAAGAGCTGCCCCCAAACAAAATTGGGTTTGAAGAGCCATCAACTGAAGCAGGTATATTTTTGTCCATTCCACTACTCTATATGGCCACTATCTTTTGCATTATGCATTTTAGCATCAGCACCTAGAGCGAGGACACCTTCTTTGTGGAGGTATAGAACTGTAATTAATAGCTTTCACTGGGCAGCTGATTATTCCTGATCTTTTAACTTTCTGTCCTTGCTCCTAGCCTGACCCATAGAATCCTTTCAATAGGTAAAAAAAATTCTTTAATATGCAAAGGAGCAGCTACCTAGACCTTTGAAAGTCATTCTCTCTAAAAAACAAAGTACTACCTGTATTATTGAAAAACCCATTTTAAAAATCCAAAGCACCCTTCCTAATTGTGGTCCTGCAACAACCTTGCAGAACTGTGTGGCTGGAGGTAGGGGTGGCCCTTTTGTCTCTCATTCTTAAGAATGCATGCTCTCAATTTCAAAGTGGGTGAATCAATTAGGAAGATTTTCAATTTTTATGTATTTTTCCTGTTTTATGCCTTTTTAATTTTTTTTATTTTTTAATAAATCTTTATTGTTCAGATTATTACAATTGTTCCTCTTTTTCCCCCCATAGCTCCCCTCCACCCTGCTCCCACCCTTCCCTCTGCCCTTACCTCCCCACCATTGTCCTCATCCATAGGTGTATGATTTTTGTCCAGTCTCTCGTGTACCCCACTCCCCTCTTTCCCCCTGAGAATTATCAGTCCACTACCTTTCTATGCCCCTAATGCTATTATATTCACCAGTTTATTCTGTTCATCAGATTTTCAGTTCACTTGATTTTTAGATTCACTTGTTGATAGATATGTATTTGTTGTTCATAATTATTATCTTTACTGTTTTCTTCTTCTGCTGCTGCTTAAAGAATACCTTTCAGCATTTCATATAACATTGGTTTGGTGCTGATGAACTCCTTTATTTTTTTCTTATCTGTGAAGCTCTTTATCTGACCTTTAATTCTGAATGATAGCTTTGCTGGGTAGAGTAATCTTGGTTGTAGGTTCTTGCTGTTCATCACTTTGAATATTTCTTGCTATTCCCATCTGGCCTGCATAGTTTCTGTTGAGAAGTCAGCTGACAATATATGGGTGCTTCCTTGTAGGTAATTAACTGTTTTTCTCTTGCTGCTTTTACTATTCTCTCTTTGTCTTTTGCTCTTGGTATTTTAATTATGATGTGTCTTGGTGTGGTCCTCTTTAAATTCCTTTTGTTTGGGGTTCTCTGTGCTTCCTGGACTTGCAAGTCTATTTCTTTCACCAGGTAGGGGAAGTTTTCAGTCATTATTTCTTCAAATAGGTTTTCAGTATCTTGCTCTCTCTCTTCTTCTGGCACCCCATAATTCTGATGTTGGTACGCTTGAAGTTGTCCCAGAGGCTCCTTACACTATCTTCAAATTTTTGAATTCTTTTTTCTTTTCCAGTTGAGTGTTTTCGCTTCTTTGTATTTCAAATCTTTGACTTTGATTCTTGCATTCCTCTAGTCTGCTGTTAGGTCTCTGTGTAATATTTTTTATTTCAGTCAGTGTATGTTTAATTTCTAGTTGGTCCTTTTTCATCTCCTCTTGGGTCTCGCTAAATTTATCCATCTTTTCTAGGAAATTCTTAAAAAACCTTATAACCGTGGTTTTGAACTCTATATATCCAGTCATTTGTTTTCCTCCATTTCTTTCTTTATGATCTGTTCCTTTGTCTCTGCATTTTTACTGCTTCCCTGAGTTAGTACAGTAGCTTTGTGTGCTAGGTGTCCTATATGGCCCAGTAGCTCTGCCTCCCCAGTTACCTGAGGTTGACATTCTTGATGCACCCCTTTGTGGACTGTGTGTACAGTCTTGTTATAGTTAATTCTTGATTGTTGTTGGTATCACTGGGGGGAATTGACCTCTAAGCCAATTGGTTGTGAGGATTAGCTGTGTCTGTGCCCTGAGAACTTCTGTGCTGGACTTAAGACTTGCAACATTGCAACAGCCTCTGTACTGGGCTTAGATGTGGTAGAGTCTCAGAGTAAGCAGACTGCCTTGGCTTCCCATCAGCCTTGCCCTACATGGCAGCCCCTGGGACTCAGTGCCCCGGGGTAATCGCTGCAGCCCTCTCTGTGTACATGCACCCCTGCCTTTCTTGGCTCCCCTGAGTTTCTGTGCACTCTAGGGACCTGTATGAGTCTGGGTCCCCAGGGTCTTGCCCAAAACTGGGTTTCAGTGCAGTTGGACCTGGATTTCAGTGCAGTTGGGAGGTTCTGTTTTCCGTCTCCCTCCTGCTAGAGGAAGCTAGCCAGACCCTCTGCGGCCTGTCCTCTCCACGCGCGTGTCTCTGTACCTCAGCTTTTTACAGCTCCTCTGAGCCTTTGTGAGCACCTCTCTTTACTTCTAGTTGTAGAATTTGCACTCAGCCAGCTTTCTTGTGTTTCTGGATGGTGTCCGTTCTGTCTTTTAGTTGTAATTTTGAAATTGTTGTGTGAGGCAGCAGTTTAGGTGTTCACCAGTGCTACCATCTTGGTTTCTCAGATTTTCAATTTTTAAATTGAGTGGACCCTTCGGATTTTCCTGGAGCTTGTCAGAATTCTACTGGGAAACTGCATTGTGCCTGAGAAAGATGAAGCAGGGAGAGAGGAATCAGAATGAGAAACATGCAAAAGGAAAGCATGTGTGTTGAAGTCACATGCAGAACCCATCGTTTTCGATGTTTGGCTAGACAGGGCTGAGTCTGGAGGAAGGGCTTTGGATGTGAACAGTGAATGTGAAGGGGAAAGAGCCAGTGGCCTTGGAGCCTCTCTACAGGCTACTTCAGACTCGCCAAGTTGAAACTTCAGACAGCAACCCTAGGCTGCCCTTCTATTTGGAAAGGCAGTGAAGGAAAGGAGTGAAGGCCTCTCATTTCCCATATGATTTTCCACTGCGTTCTTCCAGCCTTGTCCACTCCTCTTGGATTTGCGGGCACAGGCTGGTGTTCTCCAATGGGGCTGAGCTGACAGCTGGGCTCATTCTCAGGCTACCTTTCCTGCCAGAATTTACAGCTCTGATGTCCTATTCCTTTGGTTGCTGCTCCTTGCCAAGTGACAGATGCCAGTTCCATGAAACCAGTAGCATCCCTCAATGCAGGCCAGAGGTTTTTAACAAGTAGTCCTAGACCAGCAGCATCACTTAGGAACTTATAGAAATATAAAGTCTCGGGTTCCACCTCTGATCTACTCTAGGAGTAGGGCCAGCATCTCCTGAATTTGTAAGTCCTTCAGGCGATTCATGCTGAAGTTTGAGAACCATGAAATATTTGCAGAGGAGAGGAAGTCACCTGTGGACAGAGGTGAATTTCATCATGGAAATTTAAGAATATTGGGGCAAATCAGTAGAGAAGATAAATTTTAGGGGAGCAGCTGGGCCCCTTTTTAGGCTTCTAGATGACTCCCTATTTTGCCCATATGTTAGATCTGCACCAAGGCCATCTTTAGTGCAGTTGGCTTTAGAGATGTTGCTGCCAATAACAGGTTTATTACATCCTTGTCAGGGTCCCTGAGGAGAAGGATGCACAGCTCACTCCCCTGCTAACACCCCACCCCTCTCATTCCTCTTTACTCTCCAACATGGTTTGGATACGTCTTCTCTTGGGGCTGTCTTTGGAGCAGCTCTCACTCCTCCCCCAAACATATGTACAGGAATGAACGAACACACACACACACACATGCACACACACACATGCACACATGGACTTGCACACACGCATATGCACATCCCTGCCTATTTTTCCTTTCTTCTCTCCTGGGAAATGAACCTCAGAGAGGCAGGCAGCCGAGTTTCTTTGATGAAAACTGTAAAATATTGCTTGCATTGCTGCTTTCCACATGGTTTGGCTGTAGAATTTCCAATTGCAGATTAAATAGTGCACGTGTCTACTTAAATTAACTCCTCCTAGCCCTCAATTCTGAGTCAACTATACTGTGTTACTGACCCCAAGCTTGCTGCCTGGATGCTGATGCTGATTAAAGAGGACATATTTAGCTGAGTCTTTGGCTGGACCTGGCTAGCCCATAATGATCTTTCCTTCCTTGGGACTTGGGGTTAGCTTAGATTTTGGTTGCAAGGGCCAAACTTCTCTTGGGTCACCTATGCATTCTGAACTTTCTTATACTATGTAACTAGAGGAGGCTAACTATACCCTTTACACTCCATACCTCTCTCCCTGGCAGGGAAACAACAAAACTGAATCCTAACCTTTCTAGAATTATCTAGCATGACAACCAGGGCTAATCATCCTATATAATAAAGAGGTAATATGCAAATTAACCCTCAGGTTCTCAAAAGATGGCTGCCTATGACTAGGCTAGCAGGGGGTTAGTGAAGGATGACCGAATGACTGAACAAGCAGGCTATGTGGGGTGACCAGGCCAGCAGGGGGGTTTGTAAGGGACAACCAAATGACTGAATAGCAGGCAGCATGGGGCAACCAGGCTGGCTGGGGGGAGGGCAGTTGGGGGCAACCAGGCTGGCGGGGGGGCAGTTAGGGGCAACAAGGCCAGCAGAGGGGGGCTGTTAGGGGTGACCAGTCTGGAGGGAAGGCAGTAAGAGGTGACCAGGCTGATGGTGGTGGTGGGGAATTAGGGGCGACCAGGCTTAGCAGGGGAGGCAGTTGGGGATGATTAGGCTGGCGGGGGAAGGGGGGATGGGCAGTGAGGGGTGATTAGGCTGGCAGGGTGGCAGTTGGGGGTGACCAGGCTGGCAGAGGGAGCAGTTAGGGGCAATCAGCCCAGCACACAGAGGCAGTGAGGGGTGATCAGGCTGGTAGAGGGCAGGGGGGCAGTTAGGGGCAACCAGGAGGGCAGGCAGGTGAGTGATTAGGAGCCAGTAGTCCAAGATTGTGAGAAGGATGTCTGACTACTGGTTAAAGAGGACATATTTAGCTGAGTCTTTGGCTGGACCTGGCTAGCCCACAGTGATCTCTCTCTCCTTCTTTGGAACATCCCCCAAGGGATCCCAGATTGGAGAGGGTGCAGGCTGGGCTGAGGAAACACCCTCCCTGAACACCCCCTCTCAAACCCCATACATCTTGTTAAAAGATAAGAAGGCTCATTTTTTTTTCTTGATTTGATTCCCAAAGTGGAACTGAGAAACCATACTGCATTAAAAAAAATTATGCTGGGGAGAGTGATGCCAACTAAAGATCAAACATACCTGATAGGTATGAATCCAGCTGGTTTAAACAAGTCCCTTGTTCACTGGTGAGGAAGGAGACTGGAATAAGTGTCCAGTAAGGACCTGGTCTCCCCAAGTCACTCTAAGTTCACGATCAGTGAACAATTCTAGAACTAGCTGTGACACTATGTACATTCAGTTTTGATATCTTTGGGGGAAAAGTGTGTGGCAAGGATGACACTTTTCCTCTACACCTAAATGAATTGCCTATTGGCTCTGATTTCTTTGGCCAGTGGAGGCAGTTCCAGAGACTAAGGGGCAGGAGGAGGGGGAAGCTCTTTTCCTGCTGGGTGGCTGTATGTTGGCTACATCTTCTGCCCAAGAGAGCCTTCTCCATTCAGCTCCCCTCTCCTGGTCTGATGACATTGGGCCTAGGGGTGTTACAGTCCTGGTTGTTGCCAGCCTTCAGGTACGCATCATCCTTTGTCAGTTTCCTTAAACCCTGATTTCACTTTTGAACATCATCTCTCTCTTTTTTTACACTTTTTCACATTGCTCAGAGTGTATCCTTTTCCTGCTAGGCCCTTGACAGGTAGGTTAACAGATACAACCTACGTTGCCTAATTTTTTTTTCTGTCTTCTTACTCATATATTTTACATCCTCCCAACTTTAGCTTGCACATGGTCCCTCTCGGCACCCCGCTCTGCATTACAACTTTTTCAGCTTCAGCTCCTGCTGCTAAAGGCCATATCAGTTAACATTTCTGAGCTACTATCAGATGGGTTCAGAGTCTATTCTTATATCTGGGCCACATCAATGTGTGGAGTAGGGGCTGGGTGGGGGTGATCCCTTTAGATGGGAGTGGCCATGCAGATGATGTAATTGACATAAAACTTTTAATCCACTTTTGTCTCCTTTCTCTGATTTACTTGTAAGCTCCTTGGGGTCCAAGACCATGTCTTGACTTCCTTTTGCATTGGATCCACCCCAGTGTCCAGCCTGTTTCTTTTCTGTGTGTACTAGTGAATCTGGGTGAGTGAGGAGCTCCTTCCAGAGATTCTTACCCTGAAGGATCAGCAGGTCACCTAGTTCAAATGGCTTTGAAAACTTTCTATTCACATTAACTTTTCAATTTCTGAAATGCCTCAATCATCTTTCCTAGAGTTGGATCCAATTTCTCCCTACTCCAAGGGGATTCTTTTTCTACCCAGCCCTACAGCTCTGTGCAGGTGAGCTGCAGGGCCAGAGTGGGTGGGGAGTTGACATTCCTTGCTGTGCCCAGGTGCTCTCCTACCAGACATGAGGGGGTGGCGTGGAGGATAGAGTTTACTTTGCCCTGCCTCATTGTGAAAAGAGGGGAAGTTGCTGACATTTAGTCAGCACCTACTTAGTTTTAGGCATTTTCTTAGTTGTTTTTACATATGTTACCTTGTTTAACTTTCCACATGGTATAGGTATCTCCCCCCACCCTTTTACAGATGGGGAAAATGAGGCTTAGATGGATTAAATTTCTTGTTCAAATTCAGTGACATGGCCAGGACTTGGACCCTCATTTCTTTTACTGTAAGCCTTTGCCATTTTCACTCAGCCACATTTACAAACACCTAAGATGTGAGTGGTAACATTTACCTGCCGGCTGACTCTCTACTCCCCATCTACAAGGGGGTTACCAGCTGCCCCTCCTTCACCCAGACACTGGACAGTTTGGAGCAACATGAGGGAGGACTAATCTCAGGCATTTCTCCCCTTATATATACTCTACAATGCTTAACACACAATAGGATCTCATCAATCCACAATAAGTTGAGCAAATGAAATGATTGGAAGTCATTTTGATTAAGTCATTTCTTTCCCAGAGGGTCAGGGTAGAGAAGAAATGGCTATAAAATAATTCACTGAGGCTATCTTCCTGGCATTGTTTCTGACTTTTCCATTTCTTCGTTTGGTCCTTATATGAGTAGACATTTGGTAGTTCTGATAAGTTGAATCCAATCAAAGTGCACAAAACTCAGCCCTTTGGTATGTTCTCTGGCTCAGCCTACTGTAATTTTGAGAATTGCTTTCTTGATTGGCTATTGTGCATAGGTAAGAAGAGCCCAGTGCTCAGGTTAAGGTGGCAGAAATGCTTCTGGAATTCCAATGGAGGCCTGCTTGGGATGCTTGATTCTTATTCATGAGAACTCTTTTACACAGAATCACACTTCCCTCACAAATGAAAATATTTATATGATGCTATTCATGCAATTTGAAAAAAAATTTGCACCCACATTGCTTCCCTCTCCTCTGCACCCTGGCAGAGGAGAGGGAAGCAATGTGGGTACAATTTACTCAGAGTATTTTCTTTCCTCCCCCAATATTAATGGAAAAGAAATCAAACTTTTGCAGGCTTCACTTAGTTCCTGACTTTCAATCAGATAAATTTGTGACCTGAATATTTCTTTCTCCTCTTTCAGTATTCATGAAGGATTGTTTGTGGCCTGGCTGGTGGATTTAAGCATTTGTCTAGTTCAGGAAAGATAGATTCGTTCCTTGGGAGTTGTGTGTAACTTATAACCTATATATTTCTTGCCCCTCCCCTGATTTCCCCATCCTTTTTCTGTTTTTCAATTTAGAGAGCATCATTTTTTTCTTCTGTTTTGTTGTTAGTACAAAGTTAAGGAGTTTGGGTTTAACATATTGATCTAGCTCCTTCCACAGAGACCTCGGTCTCTGAGTTTTGCAGCTTGATATGGCTGATTCAAAGTGGTCTGGACTGAATTTGCTTAATAGGATGTTACACTCCTCTCCTGGGTCAATTTTTATCCACTTTATCAAGTTACTTATTGATTACAGCTCTTGTCACATGTACATTAGTTTGCTGAGAAACTTAAAGATATGTTTTGTATTTTTGCTTAGAGTAGGCTAGGAATCTTGTGGACTCTAGTTCACGAGGGACCCCAGATGTTCTGATTTCTAAAATTTACTCCATTCTCTCTTAGGCACTTGGCTCAGAACTATGAGCATGATGTTGGTTGTCTAGAATAGAAAAACAAAACCGATAAGAAATCCCCAACTCCCATTTATTTTCTTATCTGGGAATACATGGAGGCAACCCCATCTTGAATAAATGGAATAAAAGAAAGTACTAAGATGGAAAATTAAGACTGGAGGAGAGAAATAGAACAGATGCAAGTCAAGTTAACTGCTCAAGTCTGGGGCAGGATAGACTCAATACTTTCAAGCCAAAGAAAAAAGAGATTAGGGAAAAGGAAGGAGATTATGTTTTATGTTCTATAACTTGATCCTGGCAAGCTTTACAAGATATTTGCTTCCTTTAATTTGCAATCAGATATAGAAAAGTCTCTTACGAAAGCAAAACTCTTAATGAGCTTGGTTCTGAAGATTTGGAACCCCCAGAAGGTCATGGATTACCCCAATTACTGGGATTACTGCTGCCAGGGAAACAAAGAGCACTAGGAACACACTCAAAATGGAAACACTTATTTTTCTATTCAATCTCAGCTCAGTAAGTGCAAATGGTTATTTCTAGGGTTAAGGCCAACTAAAACTGAAATTTTCTTTAGTGCCACCCTACCTCCATTTTTAAATAACCTCATTCAAAATAGTGAATGATGTCACCAAGAAAAGAGGTAATTGGATACTTCCTTATATCAGTATATTAAAGTGAGATAGCATTATTTTATGTTATTAGTGTTTTATTCTTTCAAAATGCCAATGTCCTAGAAGGCAGGCTTTGTGCCTAGGAGGTGCTGGCAGTGGACCTGAACTTTAATGGGCTGCCCTGTCTCTTAACATCTTTTCTAGTTTTGGAGAAACCCAAGTGTACAGTACTAGCCAGCTTCCAAAGATAGTCAATAATGATCTTTGTCATCTATCTTTATGCCCTATGTTGTCCCCTTCCACACTGAATTAGGGTTCGTCTGTGTGACCAGTAGCAATGGCAGAAATGACTGCATGTGATTATGAGGCTAGGTCATAAACTACATTGTGGCTTCTTTGCTCTCCCTTGGATCCTTTGTTCAGGGGGGAAGCCAGCTGCCATGTGATGAGCATACTCAGTCAGCTTGATGGAGTGGTCTAAGTGGTGAGGAACTGAGACCTCCTGTCAGGAACTAGGCTGTGATGTGAGTGAGCCTCCTTGGAAATGCACCCTTTGACCTCTGTCAAGCTGTAGCTGACACCTTCTCTGAAACTTCATGAGAGACTCTGAGCCAGAACTACCCAGCTGCTTCCAGGTAGGTGCCTAACTCTCAGAAACCGTGTCAGATAATACATGTTTATTCTTTTAAGCTGCTAAGTTTTGGGATAATTTGTTACATGGCAAATATCACTAATACACAACGAGAGAAATGTTCCACTTCACACAATGAAAGCTGGTGTGTGTGTGTGTGTGTGTGTGTGTATGTGTGTGTGCATAATTTCTTCTCCCAGATTCCTGGTAGTTAAAGCTTGGACATGTGACCTCCATGGAGCCAATCAGATGCTTATGTCTAAGACCTTGAATCTGAAGAGTATAACAGAGCAGAGTCCAGGTTAGAATGAACTCCTTTAGCAGCAGCAGCAGCAATAGCAGCAAATGGTATCTTTTGTTGTAACAATAAGAACAAGCAATATGCTTCTATATTGTGAGCCTGGACAGCTTGGGGGCCCACATTCAAGGGTGAGTTGGCTACCCTTGAGTGGGGTGGGGTATCTGTAGCCTGATTTTTTTTCCATGATTTTGGATGTTACACTGCCTGTTTATTTTCCATTGCTTTCTTTCTGTTTTCGAAGCAGCAATCTCTGGTCTTCCTAGTAATTCTTCCAATCTGATAGTCTTCCAACGAATTCTTTTTCTATTGAAGTTAAACTAAATTAATTTACATTTTATGCAACCAGGACAGCACTCAGGTACATTTTTATAATGCTGGTGGTATCTTTATTTTAAACTAGTGACCTGGTGCATGGATTTGTGCACATTGAAAGGAAATTAATTAGAAGATAGCTGGTGGGGCAGGACTGGGCTAGACGGCCAGATACATCCTGGAGTCAACCTCCCACAGTGCCTCCCTGGCTAGCCAGCTGCACTGGGGTTGGCACCATGGCTCGAAGAGTGTTTGCAGAATGAGCAGGGTCCTCCTCCCCCTCCCCCAGTGATAGGTGGGGTCCCTCAGCCTGGCCTGTGGGGATCAGACCAAAACCAGCTCTTTAACATCCCCTAAGGGGTCCCAGAATGTGAGAGTGCACTCTGCAAAATTGCTATTGTACAGGGTGTGGAACACAAATGCAGGTGTGCAGTAAACCAGATTTGGGGCTGACAGTGTCCCAGGAACAACATAACCCACAGCTGAAGGTGGACTGGTATGGCCCATGAGGAATCAGGCTCCCTCCTCTCTGGTTTCAGAGTGTGTCACCTGAGCACCACCACTGCCAAGTCACTGCAGTCTGGCAGCTCCTGTGTTGAGCATCTTAGACACTTAGCATATTAGCCTTTTATAAATATAGATGTATCCATTGCCCCAATGCAGGTTAGATACGAAGCAGGAGATGAGTAGATCTTAATGGGTTGGGGAGCTAATTAGTGAGCATCCTTTCTCACATGACCTTGAGTTCTATTAGCAGCTTTATGGAAATGGGTGGAAATGGCAATGTTATGGGTAGAAGTTTATAATCTGCACTAGAGACAAACCACCCCACCTTCCCCATTTCCTATAACCACCTGACCCAATGATGTTGTGGGAAGATGTCTCTTTTATGGGGAACTGAGCCACTGGTTAGCTGTATGATTTAGGGAAAGTTGTTTGAATGCCAGAGCTTCATTTATCTTATTAACAAAAGCACACCCTTGTTCCACTGCATTGTTGTGAGACTAGGTTAGATCACACATGTGAAAAGCGCTTGAAATTTGAGGTTTAGGAAGGTCATTATAATGCACTTTCTGGGTCAGGGCCGGCTGGGCTGCTCCAACCAGTGAACTGTGAAATCTTGGGCAGGCACCTTACTTCTGCTGTTTCCTCATCTAAAAAATGAGCAGGTTAGATGAGAATTATGGTTTTCAAACCTTTGTTTTTTCTTATGGAAATATAAAAATAAAATTATATATATACCTCAATATAAAATAAAGAAATAGTATTTTATGATTGTGAAGGTATTTTATAGATTTGCCTATTATAACAATAACTCAGTTACTGAGAGCAGTGTGACTATTCTGATGAATATAAACAGTTGAAATCAGGTTTATGGGTAATATTTGCCATCCAGGCTTAAGTCTCAAATTTCATTGTGCATATTATTTTGGATGTACAGCAATGAGAAAGTCCTGTTTCATATATATAAGTACTTGTAAATGGTAATTATTTTTGAGAGGGTCTCTTGCAATCTCTGAGGATTTTTAATTAAACAGAGACGCTTTGGTGTGAGCACTACATGAACATGAGCTCCTAGAAGCACAAGTTAATGTGCAATGGGTGTAAATGTGGCTTCTGCCACCTTAGAGTGTGTCTGTGGGACCCCAGAGAAACCAATTTATAAACTTCCAGAGTTAGATGATGTTCAGGTTCCTTTTAGCTCACACATACAATGGTTCTAGGAAATTGACACAGGGATGACATCTGTATAACACCTTTTCAATCATCTTTGCAACTTGCAAAAGAAGTATGTGAACATATGCTCAGGTAAACAATTCCAACAACATGGAAGCATGTAAAATGTAAGGTAAGGGTTCCCATTCAAACAGCCCTCTATGGCTCTGTTCCCATTCCATTTCCCTTGGGTTATCCCTGTCAGCACTTGAGTCCTTTCTATTGTTCTGCATTTACATATATACACATAGGTTCTTTCTTTTTACATAAATAAAATCATACTTTACTATTGTTCTATGATCTCTCTCTCTCCCCCCCATTTTTTCTCTCCCCTCAACATATTTTGGGAGGCTTTCTATCAACGTAGAGCTCAATATTACCCTTTTAAACTCTTATTTAATATTTTATGATATCAATAGCCATCATTCATGAACTATCCCTCTATTTAACAAACATTTAAAAAATTTCATGTTTTTCATTATTATAAACTGTTGTAATCATAGCCCTTACCCATGTACTCTTTCTGGCCTTCCAGCAGGGCAGGTCCTGGGAATTGGAATTGCTTCATCAAAATGAAGAAAGATTTATAAACACTGCCCAGTTATCCTTTCAAAAGTCTATGCCAATGTATACCTTATCAATATTTATATTAATTTACACTTGTTGCTTATTAGTGAAGTTGAGCATCTTTTCATGCTTATTGGCAATTCCTGTTTATATTTTGATGTAGTGCCTCTGTCTTTTCCCATCGGGTTATAATAAATTTTCTTTCCTCACTGGTATCTCACATCTTTCAAGCAGTGTTTGACATGAAGCTGTTTCAGAGTATCAACAAATCCAGATGAATGTCTGGAATGTTGCAATAGTAGTTGGATTATATAAGTAAATGTTTTATCCACGTATTTACTCAAAAAACATTAAAGAAGTATTATTATGTGTTAGGTATTCGAAATACAAAAAAGTTATAAGTCATGCTCCTTACATTGAAGGTGCCCACAGTTTACTTGGGAAGACAGATATGTAAAAATTATAGTTCTCAGTGACAAGTGCTCTAACAGGTGTGTTTGGGAGCTCTGGGAGCGCCACGTATGTAGCAGTAGAGGATGTGCTATCTGGAGTGTCACACCCTATTAACGCTGAAATCGAGTAGTGGAGGTTATCGGACACCACCTATACATTTGAGGAAGGCATTTTAGAAAGATGGAATTTTACGAGATGATGAAAAGCTGGAGAAAGGAGCTTCTGAATTTAGGGAAAAGTAGAAAATGGCATCATAGAAAACTTTGAGTCTGCGAAGGAGAAAGTACTTGTGTAAGGTAGTGAATAGGGGAGATTAGGATGAGCAGAAGGAGAGGTGAGGAGTAAAGAAAAGGGAGAGAGATGCTAAGTAAGACTTGAAGTTAAGAGCATCTTAATATAGACATCCATGGAGTTGGGGGATGAGGAATTATAATATCAAACGAGCCAGGAAAGAAGACTTTGTAACTCCCACTTAAGATTTATTAATGTAGCTACTGTAGAAGGAGGATGAGAACCTGAGGGGAATTATATCAGCTTTCAAGGGAGGCAGTCAGGAGCTTGGCTAAAAAATTGGGTTTCAGAGTCAAGAAGAATTAAGTGGATACATGTGTATATTTTTTTTTTTTTGAGGGAGAAAAGGCACCATTTGGTGTTAGAAGGTGGTAGAAAAAGCATTAAAGCTAGAAGCCAAGAAATGGCCGTTTTAGCCCAGCATCCTAAAGTTTAGAGTATTTTAGTTTTCTAGAAAGTAGAGCCTGAGGCAAGGGTTAAAGTGCTGACATTTTATGTGTGAGATGCAAGCTTAGGCCAGTGAAGGTGAGGAGAAGTGGAAGGGAAGCAAAGAAAGATGTGAAACACTGGGATGCAATGTGTGATTACACTGGTCATCACTTCCCAATGAACCTCAAAGAAGCACAGCAGGTCACATAGCAGGTATGTTTGCTTCGCGGGGGGTCGGGAGGGGAAGCTTTCTAGGAAAGATTGGAAAGAAAATCACACTTGAAGGGAAAAACCACACCTTGGAGTAATCCACAGAAGAGATACAAGATGGGAGCTTAACGGCCCCTCCTTCTCCCATTTTCCATTGGTCAGATTTCTCTCCTTGGGGAGCTGATTGCCCAGCACTCCTTTCTGCTTAGAGAGGCAGCTTCTGTTGCTTGCAGTGCAGGAGCCTGAGAGCCTTCCTCTGTAATGATCTGCATGGGTCCCCTCTATGGCTTGCCTCTCTCTGCACTTAACTCAACCTGTAATTGCTGGGGCTGATGGTATTCTTAGGAAATTTATTCAGCTGAGGTGATTCACCATGAAATCAGTCATTCTTTCAGCTACTCCCCTTCTTACAATAGACTCTCCTTCTAATAACTTCATTTTTATTTCTTGTATAATCAAGTCTCCATCCTGTATCCTAGGTCCATAATTGGTTCTATGTCTTCATCTCTAAATCTCTTTCCTTCTAACCTGGATGGGATTTACAAGGAAGTAGATTTGAAATTAATATAATTGTAATTCGACCCCAAAGTAAGCCTCGTGTGGTCTAACCTAGGCAGAATTGCACTCTGAGGAACACAGTCCAGCAACCAAAGCAATTAAATGAAATTAAAACTTTACTAGCATTTCTGGGAAGAGTGTCAAGGGAAATGAATATATTTCTAATGTATAACAAGACTTGTTAAACTTTTTCCCATCTCTGGTAATCTCTATATCTTTCACTCCTCACCCCACAGACTCCTCCATATTTCATTTTGATTTTAAACAAAGAATTTCTCCCATAACCCTGCCATGGTGAATTCCTTAGTTTCCTCCCTTTCCCCTTTATTTCTATTATTTCTATGCCAACTTCTGATACCTATATCCCATTTCTGCATTTCTGTTCTTTCTTCCTTTTTCTCCCTATTGCTCCATAAGCTGGTAAAGACAGAATTCTTTTTTAAAAAGGTAATGAATACTCTGAGGAGGAAGGACACTCACACATTAATTAAAAAAAATATATTTATTGTTTTTAGAGAGAGAAAGGGAGAAGGAGAGAGAGATAGAAACATTAATGATCGAATGATTGATTGATTGGCTGCTTCTTGCATGTCCCCTACTGACATGTGTCCTGACTGGAATTGAACCAGAATTGAACTATGACTTCCTGGTTCATGGGTTGACATTCAGCTACTGAGAGACTCTGTTTGGACACACATTAACCATTTTTATTTTCATCATTTGAGAAAGAATTTGCTAATACTCTGAGCTATTCAGTGAGAAAATAGACAATCTTAATAGGTAGTGATTCTCCTGTGATAAGAATAATTCAAACAAAGACTGGGTAATCAATGCTTAGGAAATTGAGGAGGAGTTTAGTTCTGGGTGATTTTGAGGCAGATGACTTATAAATTCTTTCCATGTCTAAGATTCTAGGTTTAGATTTGTGTCCCCTAAACTTTGCCATAGTATCATGGTTGAATCCTATTAGCTTTGCCCTCTTTAGAAATCTCTATGCCAAGGATGGGAGCCTCAGACCCTGAGCTTGATCTAACTCCTGTATTGGTTTTAATTCTTTGAGGCAAGTTGTCTAAATTATCTTTTTAGAAACTCAATCTTTCCTGCTACAATGAATAAACACAATTAGTGTACTCTTAAATAGCTGGGATTTTCTACTAATATATTAAAATACAAAATCTAACTGTGCTAGGCCTTTGTCTGATGACTCTTCATTTTCCAGGGGACAGGAAGGAATGACAGATGTGGGATTGGTGGGAGGCAGCAGCCAGGAGTGTGGATTTTTCAGGTGAGGGAAGGGGCAGGATGACCAGCTTGCCAGACCTACATGCTCTAGGGAGACAGGGCATTGGGAGAGGGAAATATGCACTTTGGGGATGGAGGGACCTTTTCTGAATCAGCTGCTCACACACAAGGAATGTTAATCAGAACTCTTTGAGTTGCAAGTGATAGAATTTAAACTGGCTTGAAAAAATTTAAAAGGTGGTGGTTGTGGGGATTAACTGGCTTCCAAAACTGAAAGTGCAACCACAGCTGTGTTTAAGAGCTCAAGGGACTTGTAAGACTTGCCTCTTATTCTTTTCCTCGGTGTCTCCACCCTTAGCTCCTTTTGTCCATGTTACTTCATTTTCTACTCTAGTGGAAAGAAATTGGATTTTTTGGAACAAAATTCTCAGAGCTGAATTTCATTGGCTTGGATGGGATCATCTGTGTGCCCCTGACTCAACCTTGGTGGCCAGGGGATAATGTGTGCTGGTTGGCGAGGAGAGTGTTTTCCTAAAGTGAATGTGAGGCTCAGTTACCAAAGAAGAGGCTATGGATGTGGGACAGAACAAAAGCTCACATCCTTTACAATACGACCTTAGCAATGACATTATTTCTCTGAGCCCAGTTTCTTCAAGTGTCCAATTCCTACTTCACAGAGCTATTGTGAGGACTGGAAATAGTTAAGGCGCAAGCACCTGCCACATAGCAGGCCTTCAATAACTAGTAGCAATTCTTTTTCTTTTTGCTTTCTTTATTATAAGAGAAAGTTTATTTAGAAAGTGACAGAGGTAATAGAAGTGGGCCAGTTGGGCTGTATAGGCTCAGGAAACATAGAAGCAAAAGAAGGGCCCTTGAGGCTTAGGAAAGAGAAAGGCAAAGACAATGTACCTGGGGTGAAGAAGAGAGGTCAGAAAAGGCACAGGCATGCTCCTGAGATGGAGAAACCACTAGTAGTAGTTCTTATTGTTAGGTCTAGAGAACCAACTGATAAGAGGGAAGCTCTGCTTGATGAGAAGCTGTGTGTGTGTGTGTGTGTGTGTGTGTGTGTGTGTGTGTGTACCTGCATTTCTGTGCTATCAGGGAGGCACAGGCTATTGAAACTTGGTTTCTATGGTCCAATCCTTCTTTCCTTCCCTCTTTGCTCTCCCATTCACTCTTTATTTTTCCATCTCTTCTCCTCTCCCCTTTCCCCCTCACTTATCCCCTTTCCTCCTCTACTTCCTTTTTCCTATTACTGGCCATATTCATACATATTTTATAAAATTTCAGTATTTTCTCATTATTTGTGACATGAATGTATTTATGGTTTCTTTTACAGCCTCATGTAAAAAATAATTTGAGATATCTCACCCAAGAACACACCACAAAATAATGTAAATAACTGAGGAAATTGGCATGGAGGGAATACATAAAGAGAAATGAAGTCAAATCAGGAAACAAATTGAATGCTGCTATGATTTCTGGAGGTGGGTTCTTTTTATTGAGAATAAAGTGTCACCTTCTCTATTCTTAATTTAAAAACTGAGTAAATTGAAAATGTTCTCTTTTTTCCCCAACCAGCCAAGCAAATAACATTAGCCAAATGTAATGTGTGCGGTCCCTGATCTTGTCCATGGTTGCTCTTCTTAGTAAAAGGGTTCCACCCATTTATAGGGACCAGAGAGGGTGTTAAAGACAAATTGGGGTGGAGGGCTGACAAGCCATGAGGGAAACAGGATAAGGAAAACAGCATATCTCTCCTCCACAGAACTTTCAAGAGTAAAGAGAGTAGTACAATGATGATACACACATTTTGGAGCAAAAGTGTAAACAAAGACAAAATGAAAAATCTGCCTTGTTAAAACCCAACTCCCCAAAGAAAAAGACACACAGGTTTGTCTTTGTGCTGGAGCCATGCATAACCAACAGGCTGGCTCTTTCCTGGGGGGTCCTTTTGGGAATGATTTTTACTAAGAAGGTGGTTCTTTGTCAGAGCAGTGAATAGAATGTGACCATTGGGACAACTATGCACAAACCAACTTATTGCTTCTTTATTGCTTCCTACAAACACACCATATGCCATATCTTGTTCAAAAGAGGCATCAGCAATATTTGGGAAAATGGAAAGAGGAAGGAGCATGAGTGGGAGATGAGGAGCTTTGCCCTGCTTCACGCATTAAGTGGAAAGGGGGCAAACAATATTAGAAGGCAGTTGTGCTTGAGATGGGGATTTTTCCACAGGGAGAGGATGTACATGAATGTGAGATTAGGATATGGTAGAGCCATAAATTTGTAAGATTACAAGGGACCTTAGCTTGAGTCTAGAGATGGTGCCAAACTAATGAGAGTCCAAGAGGATACATGTATTTTATTGACTCTAAAGAGCCTGTCCTGACTCCTCCCCTTCTGGCTGACTATGGGGGAACTTTTGGGGGCTCTGCCCTCCTCCTCCGGAAGTGAGAACACTAATTCTTGCCTCATATCCTTCCTGGGCCTGTCGTGGGGATTCTCTCATTTGGAAAGAATTTACTGAGCTTGGACCACACATTCAGCACTGAATCAGACACTTTGGGAAATAAGGAACAAGGTTAATTCTCGGTCTTTATTCTTAAAGAGCTAACAGATGTGGAAGGACTTTATAGAACCATTTGAGGTGTTTGTAGATGAGTTATGCACCCTGGGGGCTAACCTGCCTGGCCAGGCCTCAGGTTTAGTCCTGCTCTGCCATCACTTACTGGGGTCGGGCACCCCCTCGTTGGGCCTCATATCCAAAACTAGGGGTGGGAATAGTTGCTCTAGGGCAGTGGTTGGCAAACCACGGCTCACGAGTCACATGCAGTTCTTTGGTTCCTTGAGTGTGGCTCTTCCACAAAATACCACGGCTTGGGTGAGTCTACTTTGAAGAAGTGGTGTTAAAAGAAGGTTAAGTTTAAAAAATTTGGTTCTCAAAAGAAATTTCAATCGTTGTATTGTTGATATTTTGCTATGTTGACTAATGAATTTGCTGACTACTCCTCTAGGGGATCTCATCTAGATCTGGCCTACAATATCCTGACTATGTGAATCCTTTGCTTGTGAGGCCCACAATAGGAGCCAAGGTCAGTAGCCAGGATGTGCTGGGTTTTTATCCATGGCAAAGCCAGCTCTGCAAAGTGCTATGGCCTTCCAAGTTTGAGCTGCATGAAAGCAGCTCTATTGTTCTGAACACAGGGCATCTGTCTGGGAGGGCACTGGGTCAGTGGGCCTGTCCTGATAGGTGAGAGATGTAAGCCAGGCCTGCTAGCTTCCTAATAAGGATGCATGGATAGCTGTTCAAGTCCTGCTTTCCATTATTTTTGAGTTTATGCCTTTGTGTCCTTCTTGGAATCAGGGTGTGTGTGTGTGTGTGTGTGTGTGTGTGTGTGTGTGTGTGTATGTGTCCTAGTGGGTGCCGCTGCCCTCAGTACATGCACAGCCTTTGTTATTTTTCTCCATAAGGATCTGATCAAGGTAGCTTCTGATCAAGGTAGCTTTAGACTTGCAGAGCCTTCCCAGGACCAAATGTTTTCATTTTCCTCTTGGCTAGCCTCCTGCTGCTATCATTCTTAGTTGCTGTGGGCAGGCTTGTGTTTCAGGAGCATTCTGCTAACTGTAGGTCTTCTCCAAAAGCCACCTAAGTGGAGAGTAGAGGCCATCTCCCAAACTGGAATCCACATTGTCACTGATCTCCAAGCCAGAGGCGAATTCCTGCACCTACCTTTTTGACAGCTTTTGCAGGCTAGCTAAGGCATGAGCTCCCCATGCCTCCCGGTTTAAGACAGTGTAAAGAAAAACAGGTGCCTGCTGGTCTAGTCACATCCCCTATAAAACGGTTGGAGTCTCTACTTTTTGTGGGAAAACAGCAGAGGGGGGCTGGACTAATTACTTTCCTACCAGGAATCTGATTAAGGGAAGGTTGAACCATGTGGGGAAGCAAGGTGAACCGCCATGGAGGATTGTCACCAAGGAGAGCAGAGCCATTTGAAAGTTGAATAGGCTGCCTTGAGGCAGAGTGAGCTTCCTGGCTCAGGCAGTGTTCAAGCAGAGGCTGGGCAGCTCTGAAGAAAGTATACCAAGGTGACTGAAGAACTTGGCAGAGATTGAGCTTGCTGCTAAAATTGCATTAAGGCATCTACTCTTTTAAAATTTTTATTTTTTTAAAACATGGTTTATTGTGATAAAATACACGCAAAATAAAATTTACCATTTTAGTCATTTTTAAGTGTACAGCTCAGCAGCATTGAGTATATTCGCATTGCTGTGCAACCATTACCATAACCCATCTCCAGGACTTTACGTCTACGCACTGAAACTCCACATCCATTACACAATAACTCCCTATTTTCCCTCTCCTCGGCCCACCATTCTACCAATTCATTGCTATGAATTGGACTACTCTAGGCACCTCATATAAATGAATCACACAATATTGATTGTTCTTTGGTGACTTAGCATTACATCTTCAATATTCGTCCAGGTTGTAGCATGGGTAAGAATTTCTTGTTTTAAGACTAAGATTCCACTATGTATCTGTAGCACACTTTATTTATTTTTTCAGAAAAATGTGGAGTTTTATTTTGTTTGTTTTAAGTGTCAAGGAAACCCAGAGTTCAGTGGTTCTGGTTTCATAATCTCCACCATCTGGGTGGGATCAAATAATTATAGCACACTTTATTTATCCATCCCTCCATTGATGGACATTTGTGAGGTTTCATCCTTTTGTCGATTGTGAGCAATGCTGCTATAAACAAGGGAGCACAAATATCTGTTCAAGTCCTGCTTCCCATTATTTTGAGTTTATGCCTAGAATTGAAATTGCTGAGTCATGCAGTAATTCTATGTTTAATTTTTTGAGGAACCTTCATGCTGTTGTCCATTGTGACTGCATCATTTTACATTCTCACCAGCAATACACGAGTGGTTTTTAATGAGCCACTTCAGTTTAGACTCCTAACGCTCAAAGGATGTATAGGCAAGAGATGTGCCATTGTGTTTGCCTGGCCTGGACTATCGAAAGAGAGAAGACTGGCTGGGCTGGGGTGGGGTGGGGTGTGCAGATTTGTCTGGTCTCAAATGCTAGGAAGCCAGAAATGTAAATATCCCATGGGAGATGACAATTCTGGATTAGTAGCTGAAACGAATTAAGCATTTAACAGGAAGTGTCCAGACATCCTTATAAAGGTAGGGAAGTAGAAGGAGAAACCAAGATGGCGGCATAGGTGAACACCTAAACTGCTGCCTTGCACAACAATTTCAAAACTACAGCTAAAAGACAAAACGGACATCATCCAGATTACCGAGGGACACTGAGATCCAGGGACCACATAGAGCAGGGCTCACTGCTCAGCCCTGAGACACCACTCCATCCAAGCTGAACACCAAACCAGTATTATATGAAATGCTGAAAGGTACTCTTTAAGAAGAGGAAAGAAGAAACAGGTAAAGATAAAAATTATGAACAACAAATACTATCTATCAACAAGTGAATCTAAAAATCAAGTGAATTGAAAAATCTGATGAACAGAATAAACTGGTGAATATAATAGAATCAGGGGCATAGAAAGGGAGTAGACTGACAATTCTTAGGGGGAAAAGGGTGAGGGGAGGTGCAGGGAGAGATTGGACAAAAATCATACACCTATGGATGAGGACAATGTGGGTGGAGGTAAGGGCAGAGGGAGGGGTGGGAACCAGGTGGAGGAGAGCTATGGGGAGAAAAGAGGAACAATTGTAATAATCTGAACAATAAAGATTTATTAAAAAAAGGTAGAGAAGTAGGGACATGGTCTTTGTTCTGTTTTAAAAGTCAGGGCTGCAGCAATTTAAGGTGAGACTTGTTGATTTCATGAGTCTCTTTCAGAGCAGGTACCAGAATCTATTTTTCTCTCTCATCTTTCTGAGGCCCTAACAGCCAAATGCATCTTTAGGACTCAACACTTATTGAGCACTCACTAGGTGCCAGGCATTCTGTTTATTTGCCCACTAGTTCTCTTTAACATCTAGGTGGTCTTATTTCTGAGAATCACCAAAATGAAAAATACCATTGCAGCCTACCCTGACCTCCAGTAAGTGCAATAGACCATGACCAAAACTCTAAGCACTAAGGCCTTAATGAGAGTTGCCCAAAATGTGACAACAACGGAACAATAAACTTTCATGAAGATTTGGAGACTGAGTCTGACCCTAGATTCTGTGCCATTCATTTTGCTGCTTAATGAATCTTTACTGATTATCTTGCTTGTGCAATGACTCAAGGTTATGTCAATTATCCTTTTCCCAGCTGGGTCTTCTGCCTAATTGTGTATGTATTTTTTCTTTAATCCTTACCTGAGGATATTTTATCATTGATTTTAGAGAGTGAAAGAGAGAGAGAAACATCTATGTGAAAGAAACACACGATTTGTTGCTTCCTGCATGCACTCCAACCAGGGCCTGGGCCGGGGAGGAGCCTGTAACCAAGGTACATGCCCTTGACTGGAATCAAACCCAGAACCCTTCAGTAGATGCTCTATCCAAACTGGATAGGACTTCTGCCTAATTGTTGACCATCTTGTAAAAAAGATGTAAGTAATGAGTTTATTTTGATTCCTCTCGAGTCAGGAAGAGGAGATGGAATTGTCTTTCCAGTCCCAGAAAAGAGAAAGTTTCCCTCTGGTTGCTGGATAGGTGGCCCAATACCTGGCACACAAGACTTAGTGGTTGTGGTTCATGTTCTCGCTTCCTCTCCAGCCCTGACCTTCACTCTCTCTGTTTGGATCACCCAAGCACACCTGGATTTTTAAGCATTCAACCTTGAAGTCACCTTTGACTATTTCCTCTCTGGGCTGTCCCTCTCAGAATGGGCAGGCAGGTCTATCTCTGGGATCTGACCTTCTCAGGCCATTGACACAGCCAAGCCTCCCTTGGTGTCCAGGCTCTGATGGCCTCCCATGCTGATCTCTGCAGTAGCCTTCTTTCTAGTGGGCTTTTCCACCTGCAGCCTCACCCCTCCTGGTACATTCTATACCCAACAGCTAGCCTAATTTTCTCCAAGTGCTATTTTGATTTTGTCACTTGTCCATTCAGAAATTGGCAGGAGCTCCCATTTGCCTCCCACCTTTAATCTAAACTCCCCAGCATGTGTTTTAAGACCTTTGCAAACTCACATTTAACTGCCTTCATCTCCTGCAACCTCCTGGTTTCTCATCTTTGCTCTGGCTTGACACAACTACGTAAGCTGCCAGCTTTGGGGCATGGCTCTGTCTTTGCCCCTCAGATTCATATTTATCCCTATTAAGACAAAACAAAGATGTATGAGAAGGATTGTTTGACAAATTATTCTTACCTTCTATGCAATGCCTGTCATAGAGTAAGTGCTCAATAAATATTTGTTGAATGGATGAATGAATGTTAAAGATACATCCCTCCTTGGTTTAATTAACATACATATAAAAGACTTGTGCTAAGTGTTAGGACATAAAATAAATAAGCTCCTGCTCAAGGAACTCTAGAACGTAGCCTAGATCTATGCAAATACCATGTTTTCTTGATTATATGATATAATGGTTGTAAGATGTAGCAATTTAAAAACAGCTTTTGATGATAAAAGAAACACTGTCACTTTAGTCATACGCATACGCATACGCATACGCATACGCATACACAGTGTAATAGAACCTACCAAGTCACCTGCGTCTACTGTTTACTAAGCATTGACTATGTACTCAAGTGATTAAAATGCATAATTTAATCTTCAGTTGCAGGTATTGCTAGTTCAATCATGCTAGCACAGTAAACACTCAGCAAATGAATTTATTTAGTGAGTATCAATTTTGATGGTGCTTGATGGTAGGTATCATTACTCATCATTCATTCACCTTTTTCCTGGTGGTATCACTCAGAATTCCCCCTGAGGAAATGCCTCTCCCCCTTTCAGTCCATATCATGGTACGTCTGCTTTCCTTTCCCCTCCTTGTGCAATCCAGGGGTGGGCATATGATCAAAGCTTTGCAAATGAGGTCATTGAATATCCTGGTGGCAGTGACTGGCTCAGGATGGTGCCTGAACCCAACTGGAACTGTAAAGGGGATCCCTCTCTCTGCTAGGGCTGCTGGATTGGTGGGATGTGAGCAATCCCTGTCTGGGAGTGGGGCTGGCAGGGAGGAGACAGATCTTGCTCAAGCGTTTGGATCCAACTATACCTGTTTACTCATAGGCATTCCAGCCCCCTGAACATCTCAGTTCCTGGAGCCAACACATTCCTTTTAAAAGAAATTTTGGCTTAAACTAGTTTTGGTTGGAATTCTATATTCTACAATGAAAAGTCTTCTTTGATCCCAAAATAAATTGTGATTATAATAATGCTTAGGGTGTTCTAGGAGGGCGAGAAGCTCAGTGTAGCTGGAGCACAGGGCATGTGGGGAGTTGAGCCTATGTTAGGCCTTTGAATATCTGACGGCACAAGACTGAAAAACATATGTTAAAAGTACTGTATGTTAAAAGAATGTGCGTGTGATAGGTGCTGGAGGACTTTGGAGGAGCTAAGGAGCTCACTGGGTACATTCAATGAGAATGCATTGGGGAAGACCAAGGTGTGAACCTATTGGGGAGACTGGCAGGCAAGGAAGAGAAGGATGGTGCTATAGGCAGGAGGTGAACAGCAACATTGACAGAGGGCAAAGTGTGGCCAGGACAAAGGCAGTAGATGAGCCTGGCCACTTCTGTTAGGGAGAGAGGACACGGAGCAGCCAAACCGGCCTGGGAGCTGCTCCCCAGAGCTTTGTGTTTCAGACCTGGGGGGTGAGGTCAGAACCTCCCTCCCAGCAACCCATTTCCTACTAGTAAGTACCTCATTTTACCCTGGGGAGCAGAATTCCTAAGCAGTTGTTTTCTTCCGCCTTCTAATGTAATGTATTTTCCTTTTCTACACAAGAGCTCACCGGATCTCCCTCCTGGCAGGAAGCAGTTCTGTCCCAATGGCAGCATGAGGGTTACACACTCTGCCATGGAACCATAAGCCTGGGTTTGAATGCTGGCCCAGTGCATACCATCCATGACCCCCAGGGCAAATCACTTATTCTCTCTATGCCTCAGTTTCCTCATCTGTACAATGGAAATAATATATTTATCTCAGACAGTTGCTAGGAAGATGAATTCAGTTAGTGAGTGTCCAATTTTGAGAATAGTGCCTGACACGGAGTATGGTTATATAAGTGTAAGCGGTTTATTGTTATTTATGTTATTATTCATTCCACAAAGCTCAGTGTAGACTGATACATAAAAGGATGCTCAGTGATCTAATTTTCCAAATGAGGAGACCAAGAGTGGTGTCTTGCTTAAGGCATGGATTGATTGGGGGAGAATGACCATCTCAGGGAGAACCTCAATATCTAACCAAAACTTGGTTGTGGGTGTGTGTGGGGATTTGATAAATTTTTCTCGACACTCCTTCCCCCTGTGAGTTTTATCCTCCTGGCTCTCGGGTCCTGATTGCATACCACACTGCTGCGGTCTTGCCTTGTGTGTTCTTTGTTGCTCAGGCTTCTTTCATTTTGATTCCAGGAGCATCGGCTTGCAAGATTTCCAACACTCCTGGGCCCTCAGAGCTATGGGGTCTCACTAACGTATGGTCCCTCCGTTACTACATCGAAAGACGATTTACCTAACAGATGGGATCTTTTGAATATTTATGTCTGGACACATCTGTTCTGGACTTGAAAGTGTAATAAAGCTTTTCATTTTCTGAAGCGCTGGAGAAGCCTGTCTGTGGTGAACCGACAGCCCGCAGGGGTCAGCTCCTCAGTGGCGACTCTGGGGCAAGGGGTGGACACTCCGTTTGGCAGGCAGCCTCACTCTCTACACCCCCCTTCCTCCTTCTTGTGGCACAGGGGAGACTGGCCAAGGGGCCAGGGGCACGCAGTGGGGTTAACTCAATGGACATATTAAATCTATTTATAGAGAGGAAAGTAGCTACAATTATTTCAAAGGGATCAACGTTTTCTTGGACTCTGTGCTTCTCTGGGGAAGATGGGTGCCCTAATTTGGATGCAAGAAGGAGCAGGGTGGCCTTGTCTGGGTCTTTGTCCCCACAGCACACTGGGGATATTGGGGGAGCCTAGATGGATGTGCAGGAGGGGGCTTTTACAACAATACTCTCAACATGGGGCTGTCAGGAGTTTGTCTTGAGTACCTTTAGCTTTTTAGTTCTTGCTGCACATTCCCTCACTCCTGACCTTGGTGGCATTCTCTAAAGCTCCTACCCACTTAGGCTCTGCTTCAGTCCAGACAGGCTCTCAAGTTAGGATAGTAACAACAGGAACTACACTAGCATACAATGTGAATATGCACTGAGTCCTCACATGTGCCAAGCATGTGCTCCAATTGTTATCTTTATGACTAATTATCCCCACCACACCAGCATAGGAACTGTCTCCCCTCCATTTTATAGGTGAGGAGACTGAAGCACTGAGGGTTTAATGGACTTGCCCCAGGCCACTCAATTACTAAGTGGGGAGTCAGGGTTTTAACCCAGGCCATCTAATTCCAGAGCCCAAACCCTCAATGCTTTATTGCCTGATTGGAATCTTTCAGCCAGCATTTTCCAAAAGGTGTTTTTTGAAACATATGGGGCGATGATCAAATAACCCCAATTGCAATTTCCCCTCAGGCGAAGTTAAAATACCTATCAACTTCTTAAAGGTTCAGAGGAATCCTGCAGTAAAGAAACTTTGTATAACTCAATGTTATCCAAAATTCTTTAACAACAACAACAAAAATCTTCTTTGCCTTAGTACCAAATGAACAGAAGTCTCAGAGTTCTAATACACTGCATGCCACTTTGGGAAACATGATTGAAGATGAGTGTTGACTTAAATGTTACCTCTCCAGGGATACTTCCATTTTAACAAAGTCCCAAGAGTTAAGTTTTAGTAAGAAGAAGGTGGGAGTGGGTAGAAACCATATTGATAGAATTTTAGGTATCATTCTCTAGAGAGGGTTTTCTTAAGGGGGAAACTTCAAAAAGCATTGGATTACTGTCTGCATGAATTAAAAATTTTTTTTCTTTTAAAACTGTTTTACACTTACAGAAATTTGTAGAAATAGTACAAAGAACTCCTGGATACCTTTCACCCTGAGACCCACTCAAACCTTGCCCAGGTGCATCCACTAAAACCCTGGCCCCAATTCTGGATCACATGTATTGCTATGCTGTCATGTCCCTTTGGCTCTTTCCATTTGGAGCAGTTCTTTCCTTTTCTTTGATTTTTATTACTTTGAACATTTTAAAGATTCAAGCCCATTATTTTATGGAATGTTCCTTGATTTGTGTTTGTTCATTGTTTCCTCTCCATTAGGCCCAGATTATGCATTTTTAGTCAGAATATCATAACTGCTGTATTCTTTTTGGGTGGTAGGTGTATGGTGTCTATTGTCCTTTATTGGTGGTGGTAACTTTGATCACTTGGTTAAGATAGTGTCTTCAGATATCTCCTTCTAAAGCAATTCTTTCCTTCTTTTTGCAATGAATGCTTTGTGAGGAGGGGCTTTGATATGCTATAAAATCCCATTCCTCATCTACCTTTATCTGCTAGTTGAAGCATCTCTGGATATTTCCTGCCTAAATTGTTAATTTGGTGGTTGTCAAATGGCATATTTCTAATACTGTGACTCCTTTTCTACAAAGGAAATATTTCCTTCCCTTCATTTATTTACTCATTTAAAATCTTATACGTATCTGCATTTGGATTTATGGGTTTCTATTATATTCAAAGGCTCTAATCTCTTACCGTCATAGTTTATTTTGATATTCTAATTTTTCCAATTCAGCCAGTGGGAACCCATTCAGACTTCCTCCTGTTTCCTTTGGACACATTTTCGTCATTCTTTGAGCACTTCTTTACTGTTGGCAGCACAAGATGTTCCAGGTGCATGCACTTCCCTGCACCATCCCTAGAATTGGCCATTTCTCCAAGGAGTTTTGGTTCCTTTTAGTGGAGAATAGTATCTCTAAACCAAGATTGGGGCAAGAGATGTGCTCATTGCTTGTGGGATGTCCCTGCTCTCAGGTCCCCACAATGGATAGAGCTAGGAAATCACATATTTTATAACCTACACAAATATACATCTATATTGAAAGCCGTGAGTTCATATCAATGTTTCTAATTCCAACCCAACATCATAGAGTACATTCTAGTTTTCTTCCTTTCCGTATTTGTTCCTCCTTTCAATTGTGAGAAACCTGGATCCCCTTATCTCTGTCCCTCCCTGTAGCCAGCCCTCCTTGTGTGTGGATCCTGACACCATGTTGGCCTTGCCTCCTCCAGCTCTCCTGTCTTATTTGGGCTTGCCTAATGGTGTTTGGGTGAAGGAAAGAATAGAGGAAGATGGACGTAAAGGAGGGAGGAGTGGAGAGAGACAGAATGAAGGAAGGAAGCTCATTAGTATTTTTTAAAGCAGGGAGAAGAAGGGAAAGGGATAGGAAAAGCCATATGGATTATGAATTTTGCAACTATCTTTTATATTCAAAATAAAAAATATTTGGGTTTGTGGTAAACTCAATCTCATTTGATCCTCTGGGATATCAATTTATTTTATTCATAATATTTGAAGGGCATAACTAAGACCAGTCAGTAGGAATTATATGGTGGCAGATTTCAGCTCACAATAAAAAATATTTCTCCAGTCAGAGCTGCACAACATAGAATGGTGTTGGTTGCAGACGAGTCAGCTCCTTGTCAATAGAGGAGTTTATTTAGAGACAGTAGGACTACCGGTTGAAGTGACAGTGAAAAGGTGTCTTACACTGGGGGAGAAATTGGATTAAATGCTTGTAGAATTCAATGCTGACTCGATCAGGGTAGCATAGCTGGAAGCCAGAATTTGATCATGTTTCTCAAGGAGCAGTGACACCAAACTCCCCCATCTGTGTCTGAGGAGGTAGGCAGGGCTCTAGGAGACTTCCCTTTCTTTCCTGCTGGAGTCAGCAGCCCTGTGAGAATACAACCTTGGAACAGTGCAGCCTGGAGCTGCAATGTGTGAGAGCTAGATGTGGGCTTGCCTGATGAATTTGCATCTTGAGATAAAACATAGCTCCAGATTGAGGCAGCCTTTAGTTCAGTGCCAACAATCTAACATTGGCTTCTAAGGAGAAGCTAAAAATGTTCTTCTTGGAGCTGGTTCTGGGCCCTGTAGTTCTTTTATTGTTCCCAAATGGACCACATACTGGGGAGCTTTGGTGATTGCCCTGACAGCAGCAACCTGTCAAACCCAACAAGCAAAATCTAAAAGGGTATTTTTTCAGAAGCAAATTTGAACATCAGATGTTTCTGTACTCTGCTTCTTCATTTTTGCAGCCTTCTGCCCAAACAATCTACCTACAACTCTACTATAAAGAAGCCAGAGTTTTAATATTTTTGTAAATGTTGAAACCAACCTAAGACTTAAAATTGCAAGTAGTACCAGCAAGCATGCCTTCAGTTGTCTTGGAATCAGCAATTCAAAAAACATCCCTTTTTTAAGCTATTAACTGTATTAGCTTTGAACTATACAACAACTAAGAAGGCGTCTATTGTCCTACTTTACAGGTGAGAAACTGAGGCAGAGTAGGACAAAAACTTTATCATGAGCAATAACAACCTGCAGTATAAAGCTTTACGTTCCTTTCCTGCCTCCCAGAGCAGCTTGTTTGCCTTGTTACTGGGGAGAAATGGAGTGGCGATTGCCCACCTTTCCCTAAGTAAATGCAATATTCATGACTGTGTTTTGTTTTCCTGATTAAGGTGCTATAAATCAGAACCATTTTGGACCAGGGACAAATCCTGATGGGATTCTGCATCTGGACATTTTTAACCATTCACACAAAAACCCGTTGCTTGCTAGCTGGTTTGCATTATGTGTAAATATTTATGTATGTCTATATTTTCCAGCATGATGTTTTTGTGCTTTGGGTGCATCTTTTGTAGGTGGGCACCCACCTTAGTCACTGTGAATCCTAAGAACAAGCTGTGCCACAGGCTATTGCAGTGACAGTGACTGTTCAGTGAGCGAGCAGATTGCTGGGTGCCTGTCCTGCATGCACATTATTTCCTTAAACCTTTCCGACAGCACAGGGAGGAATCTGAATTTATAGGGAAGGAAACCAAGGCCAAGAGAGGTTGCCCCATATTGTATGTAAAGCTCCACAGTTAGAAAGTGGAAGAGTTAAATTTCAAACTCATATTTGTCCAAGTCCCAGGCGTGACATCCACCATGCGACATTGCCCTTCACAGGGCACTCACTTCACTGAAGCCAGGTGGGCAAACACAGGTGTCAGTTATGATGAGGGCATTGGGCCACTAGGGGGCCTGAAGAAATTGGTTATGTAAGAGTTAAAAAAAAATTCTACCAGGGAGGTTTTTATGTGTCTTTTCCAAAGGCCAGAGTTCAGATTTATGATGTTGGAATATTCATGATTTGCTGCAGTGTTCTGTACTAGGGAGAACAGTTTCTTGTGATAGAAATTAACCTTAAGGCAAGGGCTCTTCTGAATTAAGGTTCAGATATGGCAGATGTGATCAAAGCAATCATACAATCCACTTGGGAGGGTGTGGATTTACATTTTAAAATGTCTTAATGATTTGGAACATGGTAGTGTCTATTTTTATCTATTCATCCATCCATTCATCCATGCATCAATCCACCATGTATTCATGCATGCATGCATGCATCCATCCATTATATGCTATTTATATAACCCCTATTGAAACCTAAAGAGGTATACCAAAGCCAAACCAAACCAAACCAAACCAAACCAAACCAAACCAAACCCTGTAACTGGCTTTCAACGAAGTTGCGAGAGTGATAGATGCGTGTAAGAATGAGGTGTCTAATTAAATATCAGAATGGGTGGTCAAGATAGTGGGTGTTTGCCAGGGACCTAGAATAAGGAGGTCTTTGAGGATATGGTGCAGCTGGTCTGGCCATTTTTATTGCCTTCAGAGACCATTGTGGCACCCATAAGACTGCCAGGAGTCCAATTAGTTCCAGTTTTAATACAAGCGGAGCTGAAAAATTGGATATATGGTCTACCCACTGCTGAGATACAGTTTGAGTTTCTTTAGCTCTCTGAAAATGAGGTGCCACCTTTAATCTTAAATACAAGTGTGATAGTCCCACAGGATTGAAAGAAGATGAAACAAGCAGGGATTCATTTGAGGAAAGACTGTTTCTCTTCGTCCCCCAGTTTCACTGCTAAAATATAATGAGAGTTTATTTGTATGTCCAAAGCCAGAAAAACCAGCTATGAAACCAGCTCTCCAGCAGCTGACTCCTCTGGCTTTTATGACCTCAAAGGCTGCAAGGTTGACAGTAGGGGACCCAGACACTAAGGGGGCCTTGAATGTGAGGTGCAGACATATGTGACATAATTAGGCAGCCTTTATGAGGGAAGCAGAGAGAAGTCATTAGGTCTGCTGTTTAACAAAGAGAAACTTCCTGCTCCCACCCCCTATTAAAGAGCTCCTTTTCAACTGTGTTGCACTTCTTTGATCCCCAAAGGCCCCTGATGTTTTGCTCACATCCTGTCATGAGATTTAATGATGCCTCACATGTGCACCAGGAGTGCGGCCAACTGAGCATCATTGCAGGGAAGGGATTGTAACATGACAAATTTTTGATGTGGTTCCTCTCACAGCAAGGTTAGTGCGGCAGCTATGTGGACACTAGTGAGAACCCTGGTTCCAGCCTCTAAAGTGATCCTACCTGGGCCTTGGCAGCTACACAGAATTTTCTTTGGGAGAGTTCTTCAACACTTGGGTACCCCCTGAGCATTCCCATTTCCAGGCCCAGCACCCACTTTCTGCTACTGTTCCTCTTATATGCCCTGGTTCCCACACTCTCACGTCTGATGATCCTTCTTGGGATATCTTAGCAGGAAAGCATTACCTCCCATGCTCTTTGAATGCTGAAAAGTTTGCCTTGGTCTCTTTTGTATCTATTGAAATGGAGACATAATCTCAATGTAGAAAGGTAGTAATTGGGGTTCCTCTGAGATTTACAAATGGATCCAAATTCAAATTCAAAATGTTGGCTTGTGTGAACATTTTCTGTCCCTCTCTGGCTATTTGGGTTGAAAGCATGTTACAGGCAACTGCTTGGACCTCTTTTTGGTGATTTCACTCAGAGTACAGTCCGAGTGTTCCACAAATGACTGCCAGTGGGGTTGAAGTAAACAATTCCTAGCCACCTCTTAGTGGAGATGTCTCCTGATCCATCTACTTCTGTCCCTCTTCAATGTCTAAACCCTGTCATTTCTCTCCTGGATTATAGCTAGAGCCTCCTAATGATCTCCCTACATTTATTTCTGCCCCTTCCTTTAAATACAAATTGCTAAAAACATTTTCAGCAGCTTCTCATTGCACATTTAATAAAACCCAGACGTGTTATCATGGCTTTTGAGGCCCTGCAAGATCTGACCTCTGCCTACTTCTCCAGGGTCATCTCGTACCTCTCTTTCCCCTGACCCTACACTTTATTCACACTGACCACTTTCAATTCTTTGTCACACTGGCTTCTTACTCCCGCCCAGGGCTTTTGCATTTGGTTCCCTCTTCCTAGAATGCTCCCTCTGATATACTCTTTTCCTGGTTGGCCCTTTTCATCTTCAGACCTGAAATATTATAGGCTTACATACTACATCCAGGGAGAGGCTCTTTGATATCTCTGAGTCCCTATTATTTTTTTTGACTCTTTACCATTTGCTTTTAGAACTGATCACAATTTGTAATTATATATTTGTATATTTGCTTATTTTCTGTCACCCCTTGCTATCCTTATCTCCCCTATCTTCTTTTGCTTCCTCCTACTTCCTAGTCCTCTATCAGGCCAGGACCTTGTCTTCTCTGGTTCCCAATATATCTCATCCCTGAGTTCAGCTCCTGGTGCATGATGATGAGTCAACATATACTTGTGGAATGAATGACTAACTGAATGGATGAAGGAATGCAGTGGCATATTTATCTCTAGCTGTTCATCAACTTAAAAACATACAAAGTTCATTCTTTAGCTTTAAACTTTAAGTTTTAGGAAAAACTTTAAAGATAGAATAGTCTTGCTGAAATAAGCAATTCTTTTGCTTTCTTTACTCTTCATCTCCCAAGAAGATGGGGTTTTACTAGAATCTCATCACAATGTAAATGCAGGCCTAGCCTGTCCTGGTTGAATTATAGATCTTCCACTGAGATTTATATTGCTTTTATTTTGAACGGGTTGAGAATATTTTTAAAGTAGCCCTTTCTTGACTGTTTTACTGCCTTATTTAGATGAAAAAAGGAAAAAGAAATTGAAGTTTTGGGTATCATTTCTCACTCTCAGCTCAAAACAAAGGATTTGATATCTTTTTTTTTTAGTGTGTGTGTGTGTGTATGTGTGTGTGTGTGTGTGTGTATGTATGTATGTATGTAGTATATTTATTTAATAATTTTTTTATTTCAGAGAGAAAGAGAGAGGGAGAGAGAGACAGAAACATCAATGATGAGAGAGAATCATTGATCGCATGCCTCTTGTACATTACCTCTCCCCCCCCGGATCACATCTGCATGTACCCTGATGGGAAATCAAACTGTGACCTCCTGGTTCCTAGATTGACACTCAACCACAGAGCCATGCCAGCTGGCCATGTATGTGGTATATTTAATTCCCCTGTAATCCCACCCAAAATCAGAGTGGAGAGAGCTATTGCTAATCAAACTGATGCTTTCAAGTATAATTTTGGAACTGAAAAATTTGCATTAGTTTCCTGTGGCTGCTATAACAAATCACCACAAACTGGTAGCTTAAAACAACAGAAATTTATTCTCTCATAGTTTTGGAAGATAGAAGTCTGAAATCAAGGTGTCAGCCGCTTTGGTTCCTTCTGGAGGCTCTGAGGCAGACTCTGTTCCATGCCTCCCTCTTAGCTTCTGGAAGCTGCTGGCAATCCTTGGTATTCCTTGTCTTGCAGTTGTATCACTCCAGTCTCTGCCTGTCTTCACATGGCCTTCTTTGATCTGTGCCTCTGTGTTCATGTCTCAAATATTTTCTTTCTCTTAGAAGGACACCAGTGATTGAATTTAGATACCATTCTAATTCCAGGATGATTTATTTTACCCTGAGATCCTAATCCAGTTACATCCATAAAGACCCATTTCCATGTGTCACATTTGGTACCAGGACTTAGGACTTGGTCATACCTTTCTGGGGACAAGATTGGGCAGTGAGATCCAGAGAGCCAAAATGACTTGCTAAAACATACAGCTACTTATTGATGAAATCAAAACTACAACTCAGATCTTTTGATTGTAAGCAAATGCTCTTTCATTTTATTGTAATGTTTCTAAAAAAAAAATGAACTCTTGACTTCTAAGGTATTTGTTATATATACCCTTTTCTCAGAATTAGAGACCCTTTTGTGACTTCAAAATGGATTGTGTAAGCTTTTCTAGCTCAAACCACATCAATCAATCTAGTCCAAATAATAATCACACTAGTTTGTGCAGGTGATATTTCCCTTGGTTTAGAAAAGAAGATCAAGGATGACAAGCCATATTTTTTTTGCTGAGCTGGTTATATCTATCTGACATAATTGTATTTGTTGATGTTCAATGGCAGCCATTCACGTATTTGCAAACTAAAATGACACTTTCCTTAATTTTGTCTTTGACTGCACGGGCTAGAAACAATTGAGACTTTTAGCTGGAGTCCAAAGAGTGGTAGTCAAGTTCATTACAGTTGACTGACCACAGGCCAGGGCTGTGGTTCTCTGTCATGTTCTGTCCTGACATACACCTTAGATGATGGTCATATGCCAGGTACATGCCAATGAGTCTACCTAGGTTTTCACAGAATCCAAATCATTTTGTAGGATAATAGAGTGAATTACACCACCACCATTTTCTTTTTTTCATATTGTGTGAGAAGAGTATGAGGGAACTTGATATTCACGAAAGCATTTTACAAGAATCCTATATAATAAAAGGCTAATATGCAAATTGTCCCCTCTATCGGGAGTTCAACCAGGGGGTGGGGCTAGCTGGCCAACCTCCTGTTACCCCTCCCCTGACTGGCCCCACCTTCGATTGGCAGGCAGGACCCTACCTGTGAACAAATTCATGCACGGGGCTCTAGTGTGAGCAATAAAATCCATCCTTTAAATATGTGATGGACTCTACAAGCTTTCTTAACCTATTCTTACCTTCCTTCTGCCTTACAAAAATTTAGCAATGATTAAATTAAAAAGAAAATGGAGGTCATAATTAAACAAAACCTCACAAGGACCACTTGCCAAGATTATTAACAGTACACCCTTAACTGGCATTCCCTAGACAGAACAGGATCCTAATATATAAAAACCCAGGGTCTGAAACGACCAAAGGCTTGACCCACCAGAAATCAGTCTTGCAGTGCTGGATTGCCTTGGTGACCCAGCACTGACTACTGAGAGGGCTGTGGCTCAGGCCCGGAGACGAACCCAACGAGAGAGGCAGGGTCTGATCCGCAGCTTTTGTGGCAGCTGTTGATCAGCCATTGCTTCTCTTTTTCTCTCCGGGCTTCATCAGCAGCCATGCCTCTGTTACTCTCTGGGTCTCCATGCGGGGACTGCTGATCAATGCTGCCTCTCTGATCAGGCCCAGATATAGGCCCAGAGACACTGACTGGCATAGAAACCTACCAATCAGAATAAAATCTGAGTGAAGTGCGAGGAGCCAATGGCTGCCTAGGATAGAAACTGACAAATTAGAACCTAATATGGGTGAACTGCGAAGGCAGAACCTAAGGTGGGGGCTGTGGAGGGGTTTTAAGGGCAAGAGTGTTTGGTGTAAAGTGTAAGAAAGCAGTTCAATTTTTTAATGACCGGTTTGGCAGTATAGTGCATATGGCTGGCTATCAGTCCAGATATAGGGATTATGTATTTTTAATCTTCCAAGAGCATCTCCTCTGCTGAAAAAGCTCCCCTGCATTTAAGCAATCCTATCCTATATAATCTATCTATACTAATAAAAGGGTAATATGCTAATTAGATTGGGTTGACTGGCTATCTTCTGGATGTCCTACTTTCTTCTGGACCAAGCCATGGTGGTGGGGGCCGAAGCAGAGAGTGCTGTTGGGGTGAGATCAGGCTGGCAGGGGAGGGCAGGCAGGGAGGGCAGGTGAGATCAGACCTGTAGGGGTGGTCAGGCAGGCAGAGGCAGTTAGGGGCAATTAGGCCAGCAGGAGAGAGCAGTTGGGGGCAAGATCAGGCTGGCAGGGGAAGACCGTTGAGGATGAGATCAAACCATCAGGAGAGGGCAGTTAGGTGATCAGGCAGGCAGGTAGAGGCAGTTAGGGGCAATCAGGCAGGCAGCTAAGGGAGTGGTTAGGAGCTAGCAGTCCCAGATTGTGAGAGGATGTCCGACACAGGGATTGGGCCTAAACCAGCAGTTGGACACCCCCAAAGGGTCCCCGATTGGAGAGGGTGCAGGCTGGGCTGAGGGAATCCCCCTCTGCCCTGTGCATGAATTTTGTGCACTGGGCCACTAGTATGAAATAAAATTCCTTTTATCTAGAGACTACACCATCGCTTCCTCTCCACTCAAGAGAGAATGTGCAAGGCAAATGAATGGATAGATAACTACAAGTAATTCATTCTTAAACTGTAAAACTAAAGCTCATCATTACATGGCCATATAACAGAAACCCTAACTTGAAATATCTTTAATTTCAAGGCTTACCAAACCTCAGCACAACAATATTCTCTGCCCCGGGTCCCTCCTGGTTGCAAGATGGCTGCCATAACTCTATTCACAGAACATCCAAGCATGATGATATCCAGCAGGGGGAGAAAAATCTCTCTTTCTTGTGCCTCTTTTCCTTCTAAAGCAAGACCTCTTTCCTAGAATCCCCTGCTGGACTTCCCCTCCTACTTAATTGGTAGATTTGGGTCACATTTGTACCCTAGACCAATCTCTAGTAAGGAAACAGGGCTATTACTAATAATTTAGTTAATCACATAGTCTATATTGGTTATCTGAATAAAATTGGGATTCTGTTCCAAAGAAAAAGGAATATATCAGGACAATTTTTTTAAAATTAAATCTTTATTATTCAGATTATTACATTTGTTTCTCTTTTTTTCCCCTCCATAGCTCCCCTCCACCCAACGCCCACCCTTCCCTCTGCCCTTACCTCCCTCCCATTGACCTCATCCATAGGTATATGATTTTTGTCCAGTCTCTCCCTGTACAACCCTCACCCCTTTCCCCCTGAGAATCATCAGTTCACTCCCTTTCTGTGCTCCTGATTCTATTATATTCACCAGTTTATTCTGTTGATCAAATTTTTAATTCACTTAATTTTTAGATTCACTTGTTGATAGATATGTATTTGTTGCTCATAATTTTTTGTCTTTTACCTTCTTCTTCTTCTTCTAAAAGAGTACCTTTCAGCATTTTATATAATACTGGTTTGGAGTTGATGAACTCCTTTAGCTTTTTCTTATCTGTGAAGCTCTTTATCTGCCCTTCAATTCTGAATGATAGCTTTGCTGGATAGATTATTCTTGGTTGTAGGTTCTTGTATTCATCACATTGAATATTTCTTGCCACTTCCATCTGGCCTGTATTGTTTCTATTGAGAAATCAGCAGATATTCATATGGGTGCTCCCTTGTAGGTAATGAACTGTTTTTCTCTTGCTGCTTTTAGTATTCTCTCTTTGTCTTTTGCTCTTGATATTTTAATGATGATGTGTCTTGGTGTAGTCCTCTTTTGGATTCCTTTTATTTGGGGTTCTGTGTGCTTCCTGGACTTGTAAGTCTATTTCTTTTACCAGATGTGGGAAGTTTTCAGTCATTATTTCTTTAAATAGGTTTTCAGTATCTTGCTCTCTCTCTTCTTCTTGTATCCTCACAATTCGAATGTTGGTATGCTTGAAGCTGTCCCAGAGGCTCCTTACATTATCTTCACATTTTTGGATTCTTTTCTCTTCTTGCTTTTCCAGTTGAGTGCTTCTTTATATTTCAAATTTTTGACTTGATTCTTGCCTTTCTCTAGTCTGCTGTTAGGACTCTGTATAATATTTTTTATTTCAGTCAGTGTATGTTTAATTTCTAGTTGGTCCTTTTTCATCTCTAGTTGGACCTTTTCCATCTCTAGTTGGTCCTTTTCCATCTCTAGTTGGATCTTTTCCATCTCTAGTTGGTCCTTTTTCATCTCCTCTTGGCTCTCGCTAACTTTATCCAACTTTTCTAGGATATTCTTGAAAAACCTTATAAGCGTGGTTTTGAACTCTATATCCAGTTGTTTGTTTTCCTCCATTTCTTTTGTTTGTGATCCCTTCCCTTGTCTCGGCATTTTCACTATGCTGGGAGAACTTCTGTGTTGGGTTCAGTTTTATGATTCCAGACTTGTAAAACCATAGAAGCCTCTCTGTTGAGGTTGGGATGGGTGGAGTCTCAGGGCTTAAGGGACCACCTTGCCTTCCAGTCAGCCCTGCCCTCCATGGCCCCTGAGTCTCACGTGACTGGGTAATCACTGGAGTGGTCCTTGTGCATATGCACAGTGCCTCTAGACTGCTGTCTTTCCGGCTCCCCTGCGCTCCAGGACCACACGAGTCTAGGTCCCCAGGGTTTCACCTGAAACAGGGGCTTAGTGGAGTCAGAAGTGGCACAGTCGGGAGGGTCTGTCTCCCGCCCACTCGTGAAAGCCAGCGGCACAATCAGCAGTCTATCCTCTGTGGTGCGGTGCGTGCGTGCGACCATGCCTCTGATCTTTTGCGACTCCCCTAAATTTCTGTGCACCTCTCCCTTTTCACAGTCCAAACTCCCCCCGAATGAGTTTCGGCTGGATCTGGGGTTTAGTGTGGTAGGATAAGGGGTTCAATGCCTTTGAGAGTCTCCGTTTCCCTCCTGCCAGAGAAAACCAGCCAGGTACTCCGGCACCTGCTCTTTCCATGTGCCCATCTCTGTACCTCAGCTTTTTGCAGCTCCTCTGGGTTTCTGTGAGCCCCTCTCTTTCCTTCTAGCTGTAGAACTTACCCTTAACCAGCTTTCCTGTTGTTCTGGATGATGTCAGTTCTGTCTTTTAGTTGTAGTTTTGAAATTGTGCGAGGCAGCAGTGTAGGTGTTTACCTATGCCGCCATTTTGGATTCCCCCTCCAATAACTTTGTTTTTATGTATCAGGACATCCAAATAAAAATGGCCTAAACAATAATAAACATTTCATTATCTCACATAACAAGAAGACCAGCAGTGGGTGGTTCCAAAGTTGGTGGGTTCAGAAGCCCACGGCTGTGAGACTCCTATTGGCCTCTCTATGATCCTCTTGGCTTTATTGATATGATTGATTTCAGCTCACAGCACTGTCCACATTCAAATGAAGAAAGGGGGAAAAATCCACTGTGTGTGTCCTTTTGTTAGGACACCGGAAAGTTTGCCAATGACCCACAAGAGTCTTGTTTTTATATCCTGTGGGCCAGGGTTATACCCTATGTCTAGACCTAAATCTATCACTGGAATGTGAGTAGGATCAACACTATTGGTTTAAATAAATCAACATTTAGCATTTAGCTCTGGGTGTGAGAGGAGTGTTCTTAGCTGAAGACACAGGGGAGGAAAAGAGGGTTGGCTACCAACATCTGGAGAATATGCAGGCATCTGCCAGCAAGGATAAAAGGAGTTGGGAAAACTCTTGAATATCCACCACACATGAGAGTCTTTGTTTTCCAAATTAGAAGAATTAAATGGTGTAATGAGGTGTGTTCATCTTTGATTAGAAATATTTAAGAAAGAAATGGAATATTGTAATCATATCTAACTCATGGGAGCAGCAGCCAGCAATGATGTTTTCAGTTCTTCTTTGGGCTGGAAGTAGAGAGGAGTGGGAATCCTTTAGGGCATCTGAGTTAGTGAGATGGTTTCTCATGAGAGTTTTCCTGGTGAAAATTTGGCATATAGGGACCAGGAGTAGCTCTGGCTTCCATCTCTTTCCCAGCTCCCTGATTTATAGCCAGGATGAAGGTAAGATTTTTCACCCACATCCTGAAGCTGCCAGTACAGGGGAGTTCCCTTTCTCATTCCCTCCGAGTTGTCCAGCAACTCGGTACCTACAGCTCTTCTTTCTCCTTCACTTTTCCAAAAGACACCACGAATAAATCTCTAACGCAAGCAGGAGGGTTGTAGATTATATATTTTCATCAGGATACAAGAAAGCTGTGCACTTTTTCCCTTCCTGAGGCTCAAATCTTGAAGGCATCCAATTTCCCTCAAGTCTTAGCTCCATCACCACACTTGGCTCCCCGGGTTTATCATTGGCTGTTCTGTATGCAGAAGGGGGAAATACCTTGTTACTGAGCAGTGGTAAGGCCCTGAAGAAGTCTTCTGATAAGCATGAGGCCCACGTTCTTCATCTGTAAAATCAGAATAATTAAGCTCACCGTGAAAGAGCAGTGCACACTGTACAATGGAAGACATTTGTGCTGTGCTAGCCTCCTTTCTTTTTCTCTCCTCTACAACTTTGCTCTCTCATGTTGTGTTTTATAATCTGCTTGTTTGTTTGGTTGTTTACTTCTTTATTTATTTATGGCAGTGAAAGCTGGGTCCCTTTACCTGATTGGGGGGGGGCAGTTAAAAAACAACTCCTCTAGATTCATCCTTCATTAATATTCACTCAGTGTCATGCAAATGACTCTGGAAGCCTCTCCTTGTGGGATGCTTTAATGTGGCAGCTATGAAAGCAGCTCAGACCAAGCTCGATTAGCATAACAATGAAGCTTTGACTGCAGTGTTATCCTCCTCAAAGGAAATAGCTGGAGTGGTCAAAGAGCCTTTTACAAGTACTGCTTTAGGATGAGGAAGGATTGGGTAAGAAATAAAGGATGGCAAATGTGGACTGTTGGAGGGGGCATCAGAAGGGGAGAAGTGGAGAGGGAGCTTGTTGGGTGTCCTGCCTTGTTCTCCAGAAGTGTTCTCTGCAATTACAAAACTTCTTGGGTAGTGGCCCTTTAGAAATGCATCAGTCACTGCATTTCCATAAAAATTTCACATAGTGTCTCTTTTGGCTATAGAAAAAGCACACAAAACCAGTCTACAATAGTAGTGAGCTCTTTCAAGTGTTCAATAACCCCTGAAAATAGGTTGGGTGGGCATTATTATCTCCCTTTCACAGATCAAAGCCCATCTGTCCATCAGTCCTCCGTTCATCTGTCCAACTGTCTATCTTCTGTCTCACTCTAGAAATGATTTAAGGCAGTTTCCAGATGAAGTACCCAGTCTCAAAGCTAAAAAGAGGCAGTGTTCAGAACTGAACTCAGATCTGCTGCCACTCTTCCCTGCTTGAACCATGATTTTCTGTAATCACTTAAAAACCTAAACCAAGGACCAAAAGTTCTAACTCCTGCCACTAACTGTCAAGAAATAGGTTTGAGTGGATGCCTATGGCTGATCCATCCCTACTCCTTCCCAGTTTTTTTCCCTAACATTGGAGTATGCATTTGCACAGCAATTTAATTGACCATTGGTCCAATTTGGGCCAGTGTAATAACTTTAATTTATACATATAAGTGATTGACTATTTTGCTAGATTTTTAGAAACCTGGAATCAGCTGTTCTCTCATTATGCAGACATGGAAAAGAGCAGGAAAGCTGAGATACACCAAGGTTTCCCTAGCCATTTAAAATCAAGTGCTAAGTAAGAGGAATAATTTGGATAATTCAAGACACTATCAAGCCTCCCCTCTCCTTCACCAGTATGTGCATATAGAGCAGGAAAAAAGAAAATCTCTATTGAAAATGAGCACTGCAGCTGGTTTGCCATACTAGGGCCAGGGGAATATTTCACATTAGGGGAAATGACTGTTTAGAAAACTACCCGAATGGCCTGTTTGGTGTGAAAGATTAAGCCTCTCTCCTTTCTTAAAAAGATGCTTTGAAAAAGTGGTGAGACAAAGGAGATCAGAATGACTCTGCCTGATAAAGGTGAGAGAACACAGAGAAGTGGGGGGGGGGGGCGGATGGGAAGAGATGCAGAGACAGAAGCCATTTGGTGGGTGTACAGTGAGGAAGACTGTAGGGTGGAAATGGTTTAGGAGCTCTAGTTTTGAGTTGTTTGCAATGCTGTGATACAATTTCCTCTGGAATCCCCAACCTTTAGTAAAACAATATATAACAGCTTTAGTGTGGTGGGTACTTTGGAGATTTAACAACAAAAGGGCTGAACCTCACATTCAGCTTGATACAGGACAGAAAGAAAAGAGTGGAGGGGGATGTGACAATTTGAGAGATCACCAGGAATAGGAAATCTGAGTGAGGGTTTCAATATTTAGTAGGATGGGGTTTGAGTCCAATTTCCTCTCAGATTTACAAGAAATGGGACCCCAAAGATATACTTGGACAGAATATGTTTCATTTTCTTGAAGTTTTAATAGAAGTCTGAATGATCAACTCACCAGGTATGATTGTTGCTTCATCCTCTACACCCGTTGTTTTCAACCATCCTAATGCCACGACCCTTTAATACAGTTCCTCATGTTGTGATAACCCCCAACCATAAAATTATTTTCATTGCTACTGTTATGAATCGTAATGTAAATATCTGTGTTTTCCGATGGTCTTAGGTGACCCTGCTAGTGGTTTTCAACCCAGGGGTCAAGAACCGCTGCTGTAGAGCCTAAGACTATGGGAAAACACAGATCTTTACATTGCAATTTATTAACAGTAGCAAAATTTCAGTTATGAAGTAGCAACAAAAATAATTGCTTGGAGGTCACCACAACATGAGGAACTGTATTAAAGGGTCGTGGAATTAGAAAGGTTGAGAGCCACTGCTCTATATCTTTTTGTAGTTTGCTGTGCATGATCAATTTCCAAAGATGTCATATTCATATAGTTATTTACAAGCCTTTTGTATAATTTCACTTAATCTTCATTGAAATAACCCTTCGGATATTGGTATATTACCATTAACTTACAGTTTGTGTTCATGAAATGACTTAAATAGTTGTACATGCAAAATAATACTCAACCCAATAGGGAAGACCATCCTAGCATGGTAAGACTCTTGGTTGATGGAGATTAAGTGGTAGAATTTTCAGCTATAGAGCAGTTTCTCTTCCAGATGCTTTTAAAGTTTTAAGTATAAGCTAAGAAGAATTACCACATGCAATCCTATTGAAGCTGTGACTATACATGGTCCACTCTCAAAGCTATAGTCAAGAAATAGCCCAGGAACTAAAATGCAACTCTATAATAACTCCAGTTCTTGTAATTTTTCAAACATCATGAATTGGATATGAAATTTATAGCACTATTTCTAAAACTTTGCTTTTCTATTTGATTAATTCTATCTCATTCCCTTGATTATTCAGAGTGTTTCTCCTCTAAAGTTTCTCAAAAAACATTCCCTTGAAGTCTAGCCTGGGTACCTGGGTAGTATCTTTGTCCTTCTGTCCCTTGTCATGCTCCTCCCCACCCCCAATTCTGCAAAACTAAGTCAGGGAAGTTAGAATATGCTTTTGTATTAGGGGGAAAAGAAAGACTAAGAATACATTTACATAAACATTTTAGGGTTGTAATAAATAAATATTAAAAGTTAATCTGGCAATATATATGATTATTGTTTTGTTGTATATAAATTATGCAATAAATGGTAATGGTTTATGCAAAGGGTAAGGCTTATTATTTATTTTAAGGGACAAACTGTATTTTTTTAAAAAACATATTTTATTGATTTTTTACAGAGAGAAAGGGAGAGGGATAGAGAGTTAGAAACATCGATGAGATAGAGACATCGATTAGCCGCCTCCTGCATGCCCCACAGTGGAGATGTGCCCGCAAGCAAGGTACATGCCCCCAAGTGGAATCGAACCTGGGACCTCTCAGTCTGCAAGGCGACGTATATCCACTGAGCCAAACTGGTCCCGGCACAAACTGTATTTTTATAGTTGTTCTTTTCTGGTTTTGCAAGTTCTTTATTGTTTTTAAATTATTGCCATCCTTTGACTCTTTGCCTGACACTACAACATAATTTAATTTTCATTGGAAGGACCCTAAACCAGACATTACTCACTGACACAGACTTGTCAAAAGACAAATACTTAAATTGGATTCCTTAGAAACATTGGTTTCAATAATTCTTCTACTACATAACTTAGGTCTATAGCTTTATAACTTAGGTCTATAATTTTTGGTGAAAACATTTTTTTTTCTCTCTCACAGATTTTAAATTAAAGCTGGCTTGCCTTCAAGACAAACCTTATGGTGACTCAAAGGTGATGTGATTTTGGGGGCAAAAAGAAGGTCCTTCTGTCCCCTGAGTTTCCACCACAGATTTGCTAAAACTCACTATTAGCTAAAATTATTTCAGTAGTCAAAGCATTCCATTTTCTGAACTCAATGTGTGAACTCATTCTCACATCTCCAAGGAAAAACTGAGTGGGGAGACATTATAGGTGCTAAAAGGGTTCAGAGGGACACTCATGTGTGGCTTTCTAAAAACTGAAAATCCAGGCTTTTGCTGGTTTCATTGACATAAAAGGACCTGCCTGCCATATTGAATTGTGTAGGTGGTGGGAGTACAATATGCCACCCCAAAATATGCCTCTTTGGCATAAGGATGGGCTTGAGCTAGTTATTTTTAAGAAAGGGAAGACTCAAAAGAAGCTCCAAAAACCGAGTAAAAGTCATTCTTTTGTAAAAGATGTTTACATTTATTGGGGAATGTCCCGACCCGCGGGTTAAGTCAATGAGGACCCTAGAGGGGGAGTGGGGATGAAAGGGATAAGAGACACAAGGAATGGAGACAAGACAAAGTTCTGATCAAGTCTCATTTATTCATGAGGGATTCGGGGTATTTATAGGGAGAAGGAGGAATGAGGAAGTTAGCGAAAATTCCTAGCCCTAAGGCAAAACACCTGGCTTATGGGAAAGAGATAGGGTTTGGGGTAATAGAAACCTAGTCCAAGGTTAGTGCTAATGTGGCTGGAGCTTACTACAAAATGGCTATCAAGCACAACAAGTTTCCCACAGGGGAAATTTCCATTTATAAGGATGTCTCACTCTCGACATCTGAAAGAGGAGAATAACTAAGTCTCCAGAAACTCTAGTCAATGGAGAAGGCAAGGACTTAAACCTGTCTCACAACCATACCCTTGTATACTGTGCCTAATAACCTCCTATCTGAATATTTTTTTTGTCTTTAGTCAGAGATGGTATTTAAAGTGGTGGCTTGGGCTACCTGTGTACAGTAGATATACATGTTATTAAACTTCTGTTTGTTTTTCTTCTGTTAATCTGTCATTTTATTACAAGCGTGTGTGTGTGTAGAGGGGGAGGGGGCAGTTATGAGCCAAGAACCTAGAAGGGTTTGGGTGTTTTTTTCTATAGCTTGTAAGAGAGACTTCTGTCAAGGGATTTAGAAGCTGATGTGGTTGTCTTGAGGCCTTGGTGACTGCTCTTTTTCTGAGCTGTAGCAAGGGGACCTTACAGTCCCCCTTCCAGGTAAGAAGTGTTATCATGACATTGTGGGACTTTGAGTCCCATAATTTTCTATTGTCTGAAGATAAAAGAGAAGGAAAAACAGTCGAAAGTCTTAGCAGTGGCACAATCTGGCTATGATTTTCTTCTTTTCTTTCTATCTTTAATTCTTCTTTCCTCTTTGTAGGTGATCCAAGGCTGACTTTTCCCCTAATCTCTCCCTCTCTCAAGTTTCTGTCTAAAATCCAAGGACTTCTGGACAATTCCTCTCTGCCTCTGAGTTGCAGGGGCCTTAGAGGCAAATGCGCACTGTTGTTCTTCCTGACAAGGCGAGGCAGGTTCCCTTCTCCAAAGCCTCAGACTTGGGACTGATATGCAGCTATGCCAACTGCTTTCTGCCAGAATGGCCCCCTCATTCTCTCTGGAGTAAAACACCTGCATCTTGGTGGGTAGTAAGCAGAAGGAGTGAGGCAGGGGGAAACTGCTGGAGTTTGCACTAGTCATTTAATTAACCAAGAGAGGAGGAGTTCTTGAATTTGATATGCAAAGTTGTGCAAAATCATATGTAGATGATCCTGGGTTCAGAATTAAGAGTTCTAGAGGTATGGCATTTTCATTAAAAAGGAATTCAATACTGCTGAACCACATAGAGGGAATAAAAAATAGAAATGTTCTTAGTTAAATAGTTAAGACTCTCATAATTTGCATCCATAACAATAACCACTACTTATAATTTGGTGACTATAGGTAAGGCTCACTCCATCTACCTGTTCAACTGCATAACTCTGTTCTCCAAAAGTTTCGATTTTGAGGACTCCAACTGACCTCTCACCTGTGCTGGATCAGTACATTCCATATGGTCTGGCCACTATGCATTTCCATCTGAGTTTTGCTTAAACTTTTACAAGGTATCAAACAGCCATGCAATGTGTTATGAGGGTTTAGGTTCCAAAGGTAGACTTGAGTTTGAATCCTAATCCTGAGCAAAATTATATAATCTTAATGAGCATTAGTTTTCCCTTTTGTAAAATGGGAACAATAATATCAACTTTATTATGGCTTTTGGGGACTGTTAAATGAGAAATTTGAACCACATAGCATATTGCACACAGTAAGCTCTGATTATTATCCAAAACTGATGCAAATTTGAAGGCTCAGCTTAAGTCTTACCTCTTTCAGGAAAGTTTTTATTTCCACTACAGCTAGAAGTAATCTCTGTGTACTCTTGAGATATTCCTTAGCTGGTCAATTCACATGGAAATTAAAAATGCATTGGTTCAAGACTTGTCCTTTGCTGTTATCTTATTAATTAACCCATCTTGTTATTTAATTAACTCTTTACATATTTATTTCTTGTCTTTCCAATTTGACTTTAAGCTATTTGAGGAAAAAAATGGTATCTTATGTGTTATAGCCTTCCCAAAAGTCAGAATAGCAACAAATACTTGGTCAAGTTCTTCTCCATCAGTTAAGATCCAGGAACAAACATATTACTAAGCATTCCAAAAGGGTCACCTAGACCAGTGGTTGGCAAACTCATTAATCAACAGAGCAGCAAACTGCGGCTCACCAGCTGCATGTGGCTCTCAAGTCACAGTTTGCCGACTGACTTAGACCAGAGGATGTTTCTCCTCACAAGGAGTTTATATTCCTAAAAAGAATATAAAAGAGAATCCCTCTTGTATTCATACAAGTGTTTTTCATCTTGCATATTCTCTCTATTTTGATGAGGATAAGAAAGCCCACCCAGCTTTTAGCAGAAATTAATAGCAGTAGGAACAAAACCCCAGGAAAAACAGATGAAGGGTGAATCTCTTTAATTAGGTCGTGCTTGTTGAAAAGTGTGGCCTTGGAACGGGACTTAGCATGCTTTTCACCTCTTCCCCTGATCTTATCAAGCTTGAGAATCAGGTGTGACTTCACCCACTGCAGTGGCATTCTGAGCTCCAGGTCCCCAGGTTTCAAGGTTGGAACACTGTTGTTGAAGAATTCCTACTTTTCCCTGGACTATACCAGATAATTTTAGTTGTAAGGATCAGGAAATAGTTTATCCAGTGAAGTAACCTGATGTGCTGCTTAGAGGTCCTGAGAAACCTTAAGGGGTGGATGAGAAAATTTATGCAAAATCACTCAATGTTTTAAGACACTCGGTCAAAGAGACACACACACACATAAATTTCCCCTCTAACCACACAGTGATTAAAGCTATACACTCTACATTTGGGGTCATGTTTACTGGACAAGGCCTCTTATTTTCCATACTAGTTCCAGTGTGAGACCAGAAAATACAAACAATTGTAAGGGATTCATATTTCTCCCAAGGTTATTATGAGGATGAATGAATGAAATCTTCCAGAACATTGGTTTTATTGCTTTGGTTACAAAGCAAAACAAAAGAAAACACTGAATGCAAAAACTTGTTCAGAAAACCCTGAATTTTCTTTTTGGATGGTGTTGTTAGCACTGAATATTCCATGTGCATTTGTCATATTTGCATGTAAATAGGGGTTTGTCTGAAGATCTGGGTGTTTACAAGAATTCAGATCAAATCACAAAGTCATGTTGATAAACCTGGTGTCTTCCTTGCCTTGTCCCTGGAAGGGCAAACTTTCCTCTCTTGGATGGTGGTTGGTCTAAGGGGTTCCTTCATCTTCTCTCTTTGCTCTCCTTCTACTCTTTCCCTTTTGCTGCTATTTTTTTTTTATCTTCTATTTCACCTTTCTTCTTCCACTGTCCCAACTCCACCTATTTTTATGCTTTTTCCTTCCTTAACTTTTGTTTTGCGGTTCAGCAAAACACCATTAAGTTACACATTAAATAAGTGATACCTGCCAGGCCCCTTAATGTAAGAAGTACTCTCTGGGTATAAATAAACAGGATTCAAAAAACAAAAACAAGAACAAAAAACAAGGTTCGAACAAAACAAGGTTCTTGTAAAAAATAAATAAAATGCAAAATCAGCCATGACATGTAGAAACAAATTGCCCACCCAGTTCCCCTTCAGTGCAGTTACAGAATGAAGGGTTTTTTGATGATTAAAGCTGCATAGTGGGCACTGTCAGACTAATACTGGGGCAAGTGGAGAAGGAACTGATTTAGTTTTTCACCCTTTTCTGAGGGCTAAACTCCAGGGAGCTAGAAAAAGGAGACTTTGAGTCTCCGTCCAGGAGGAGCCTCAAAGGTCCATAGGATCTTTTTTTCCTGCTGTAAAAAGGAATTGTTCAGTTTTTCTGATTAATCTTAGTGGGAATGTTGCTTTGAAATAATCCAGTTTGTCATTCTTTGCCAGGAATGAAACTCTATTAGGAATATCTCAGTTATTCCCCACAACTCTATAAGGAAAGTGTTATTATCTTCTTTTTATAGGCAAAGACAATGCTCAGAGAGGGTTCAGTAAATTGCTAAGATTACATGATTAGTAAGGGGCAGGCTGGGAACTGAACCTGGCTGGTCTGACTTGCAAGACCCTTTGTAACCAGTTTAAAATATACTGTCCCTGTACTGTACCTTGTAATGAACAAAGTTTATTTGTTTTATTTCACTTGCTTTACTTTACATTTTAACTTTTTCCCTTTATTAATATTACTTATGTTACCATCATGTCTAAATTATGTACATCCTTTGAAACTGAACTGATGTCAACTTAAAATGTGTAGAGATCAGACTTCTCTCTTTGTCTTTTTATCTTATTTTCTTCTCCATTCTTCCCTGCCTCTCTCTCTTTCTCCTTCCCTCCCTCCCTCTCTCCCTCTTTTACTCCCTGCCTTTCTCTTTCCCTCCTTCCCTCCCTGCCTCTCTCTCTCCCTTCTTTCCTCCCATCTTCACCTTCCTCCTTACCTCTTGTCCATACTTAGTAGCTTCAATTCTGATTGTGTAAATTAGATATCTCTAGCCTGGGGAGTTAAAATAAATAGAGGCCTGATGCACAAAATTCTTGCAAGAGGCTCCACCCATCACAGCCTCAGCCGCCTTATGGCTCCACTACCTCATGGTCCTGCCCACTGGTCATTCCGGAAGGTTGTCTGGAAGGTCGTTCCAGAAGGTCATTTCACTGTCTGGTCTAATTAGCATATTAGCTTTTTATTATCTGGGATAGAAAAACATTGTTTCAGGCCCCCATCTCAGGTCTTGCTGAAAGTCTGGAGTTCTACCCAGTATTTCTGCTAATTCTCAAAGGGCTGTTAAAATCAAGATAACAAACCTGAGTTGGTTTGGTTCAGAAGTTAGAGCTTTGGTCCATGGACTGAAGGGTTAAGAGTTCAATTCTGGTCAAGGGTATACACCTTGGTTACAGGCTCAATCAGGGTGTGTATGGAGAGGCAACCAGTAGATGTGTCTCTCTCACATTGATGTTTCTCTCTCTCTCTGTCTCAACCTCTCCCTCTACTCTCTTTAAAAATCAATAGAAAAAATATCTTTGGTGATGATTAACACACACACACACACACACACACACACACACACATACACACAAAACCCAAAAAACAGGACAACAGGACCAAAATGGAGTCACTTATGCTAAGCCCCATGTCACCAAACAAACTTAATTACAGTTTTGGCTCTTCTAGAAATGGAATCTTAAACTAGTCAATCAGGAATCACTTTATCGGCACTGGTTAGTTAATCTGCCTGATAGATAGACCCTTGCCATCTTCTAAATGTTAGGGCCTAAAGGAAAGCAACCTTGCAGTAACCAATCCGCTTTTACCTAATATAACTTCCCTGTTACTGCTTTCTTCTGCCTATAAAGGTGTTTCATTTTGTACAGTTCCTTGGAGCTCTCTCTCTACTAGATTAGATGCTGCCCAACTCAAATCAATGTTTGCTCAAATAAACAAAAATTTTTAATACGTTGCAGTTTATCTTTTAACAAGCCTTCTGCAATTCTTGCAAACGTGCATGTCTCTCTTCCTTTATCTCTTTTTTTCTGCCCTGCATAATTATGAACATAGCATGGAGGGCTCACTTCTTTCTGTAAAGTTCCTCCAGCCCAAGGTTCTTGTGTATAGCAGATGTGACCAAAGGGTTGGGATCACATTGCAGAACTACAAGTGTTTTAATGATGACACACACTCGTCTCCAATTTTTTTTTGATCCTTTCCATCATGGCACTTTCTCTCTGACCTGCTAAGTCCTAAGACTTCCTCACTTAATTGCTTCCCCCCTTTTCCTTTTTTTCCTTTTTATGCCCCCCAAATCTCTTCCTTTAGTTACCAGTAAGCAACCACCAATAAACTCCCCAATGTCTGTCCCTTACCCAACCAGAAAAATTTACCATCTCTTTGTCTAAACCTTTTCCAGGACCCCACCTTCCATAACCAAATATTTGGACACTTTTTTTTTAACTAAAAGAAAAATTTTCTCTGTAAGAGAAATTTTATCTTCCTCCTAAGTTTCCTAACTCCAAATACACCCCACTTATAAAAGTAATAGTTTTCTCCTTTCCTCTTCCATCATTTGTATGAGTCCCATATCCATGCTATATTTTTATTTCATTTTCTGTTGGCCTCTGGAATTCAAGTGACTCAATGGTATAAACTTACCATATTTATTCATTGGTATTTAACCCTAATTTTTGTATTGTTGTATTTTTCTATTAAAAATCAAAACTGTTCTACCTTTAACAAGATAAGGGCATATAGTCCCCTTTCCCTTAATATTAGGTTGAAATTCACACAATTCACCTTAAAGATAACTCTGAGATGAAACTATGGACTGAAACAATCAGGTTTCAAACCCTTTTAATTCATTTCAGCCCTATATTAAGCTCCCCAAAGTGTGCAAAAGATTTCAGGGGAAATAAAACAATGTTTTCTGATTATGAGCTCACATGTCCAGACATGGGGCACAATTTTTTTTTATTTTCCCATCAGTTCATATAAATTTATTTTGGATGACCATAGGGAATCTCTTCTCTCTCTGATCTCCTTATCTTTTCTCCCTGTTCCTTATAGCTCCCCGCCCCCCTTCCTTTTCTCTCTTTCTCATGGGTCTTGGTGTCATTCTGGTTTACCAGGCAAGGTCAAGGCCCCTGGGATGATGTTCCTGGCTCCATCCTGGTGGCTGTGGCTTCCTAGAGTCTACCAGGCTGAGGAAGGGAAAGAACCAAGTCAGTGAAAGGGACAGAAAACCTCCTCGAGGCATGCATGCCTTCCTGAATGATGTGACTTTATAGGTGGGTTGCAGTGGCCTCAGGAAACAGGTAATGATCTTGTGCATTTATTAGGGTCTTTGTGTTCATCAAACTCTCCAATTTTTGTAATATCCTAACACATTTCCACTCTCCGTTGGTAATTACTGTGTAGGATCCTAATTTTGCTTGGTGTCCAGACAGGCTTCTCCCCTTGGACAGTGTCTATGTTTGCTATAATTGGATGATGCTACACAACCCACTGCCGTTGCCAGATTTCATTATAACTTGGCATCTTCTGTATTAATTTCTCCACTTTGGGGCTGTTTCGAAGCAAGTGAGGCCAATTTCCTTTTCAATAGCACAAATCTGGAGGCCCAATTTGAGTGTGAGCTAAGTGGGTGCATTTGTGCAGCTCTGATTGACTGACAGTGCACTCTTTGTTTGATTTGATTTTTTAAAAAAAATGAGAGCTTGATCCTGAGAGGCAGCTGGCATTCACTGGAAGCCAGAGGACCCATCCTTAGAAAGCCAAGAAATACATTTAGGCAGCTGGTTTTATCCAGAATTATTTCTTGTTGGGGAGTGAGATCATAGTTGTGCAGCGCTCAGAGTAGGTGCTGTTCCTCTGCATCCTTGCTGACCCAGGGAGACCTTCACAGTCTGGTCACTGGAGGAATTTGGAGTCAGAGGATGTAGGAAGAGAGAAATAGATTTTCCAGATAGAAAAATATGCCCAGTTAAATTTGAATTCTAAAGCCTATATAATAAAGAGGTAATATGCAAATCGACCATCACTTCAATACATAAGATGGCCACCCCCATATGGTCAAAGATGGCTGCCCCCATGTGGACTCAAGATAGCCACCACAAGATGGCCAGCAGGAGAGGGCACTTGGGAAGAACAAGGCCTGCAAGGGAGGGCAGTTGGGGGCAACCAGGCTTGAAAGGGAAAACAGTTGTGTGGGAGACCCAGACCTGCAAGGGAGGGCAATTGGAGGTGACCAGGCCTACAGGGGAAATCAGTCAGGGGCAATTGGGCCAGCAGGGGAGTGTTTAGAGGGTGATCAGGCTGGCAGGCAGAAATGATTGGGGCAATCAGGCAGGCAGGCAGGTGAGCAGTTGGGAGCAGTCCTGGATTGTGAGAGGGATATACCTTGAGGGGTCCCAGATTGTAGAGGGTGCATGCTGGGATGAGGAACACCCCCTCCCATGCACAAATTTCATGCACCGATCCTCTAGTAGATAAATAATTTCTGATATAAGAATGTCTTTGTTATTCCTGGGAAATATTGTATGGGACACACTTATAATAAAACATCATTCATTGTTAATCTGAAATGTAAATTTAACTGAGTGTCCTGTATTTTTATTGGCTAAATCTACCACCCTAGGTATATATGAAAAGGTAAGTATGGTTATGATTCCTATAAAAAGTCAAGAAGAAGAAGGAATGAAATCCAAAGACAATGGGGAAAGTAGGATAAAATGGATCATTTGAAAACAAAAAAAGAGTTCACCTATGAAAAACTTGTTTAATTGGCACAAAAAAGAAAACAAAGAAACATAAATCAAGGGAACCAAATTTGCTACTTGAGGCTCCCTAAGAAAAGGAAAACAGGGAGCCTTAGGTTCTTAAAGATGCACATCCTCCACTAGACATTGGTGGTAATATAAACGAAGGGCTGACAAAGTATTTCTGATTTGGCAGCATGTAGACCAATGGCTCTTGAACTTTCATGTGTATCAGACCTACCCGGAGGGCTTGTTTAAATACAACAACTAGGCTACACTCTGAGTTTCTGACTCAGCAGGTCTGTGGTGGGATCTGAAATTGTGCATTGATAACAAGTTTCCTGATGATGCTGACACTTCAGGTCTGGGGACCACACTTTGGCAACTGATAGTTTAAATCTCAGCTATCTAGTATGGTGGCCACTAGTACTTGAACTATGGCTAGTCTGACTTGAGCTATATTTTAAGAGTGTAGATGCACACCAGATTTTGAAGACGTGAGATGAATAAAAGAATGTACAATAGCACATTAGTAATTTTAAAATGTTGATTACATGTCAAAACGAACGTACTTTGGGTCTATTGGGTTAAGTAAAATATAGGATTAAAATTAATTTCACCTGTTTCTTTTTTTTTTCAAATGATGGCTGCTAGTAAATATAAAATTACATTTGTGACTCATGTTTATGGCTTGTGTTATATTTTTTGCAGGACAGCGCTGTTTTAGGCCATCATTTGGGTCTGAATTAGTGAGAAGGAGACAGGTCAAAATTCCTTAGATTTTTGTGATCTGTTCTGGAGTTTTGTATCCCTTCCAAGATTTACTAAATCCTCTCACTTGGGTGTGCTTTTGGAATTTTAAAGACGTTCCGGTGTTCTGGTGCTTGATGTAAGTAGGATTTGGGGTGTGCCTTCCTGGTTGTAGGGTAGGCTGTAAAGCAAGGATTTCTACTGGGGAAGTAAGAAATGACCCGGATGTCACTCCTGCTCCATCTGAAAATTGACCACTTCTGTTCTTATAATTGTATCCTTGCCCTGTTTGGCTATTTTCTGAGTTGGAAATAAAACCCATGATGGTGGAATTTATAAATAACTATGGGATGCACAGGCCCTAAGGGAGCCCATTTCCTTCCTTATTTTCTCTGCAGTCAAAGTACAGCAAGAATCCTGGGTCCAGGTCTGAGTTCTACAGCTAATAAGGCCACGTAGAATTTGGACAAGATTACATAGAAAGCCCCAGAGAAGGCTAAAGCTTCTGAAAATTGAATTTCCCACAAAAAGCCAATCCAACTTGGACTGATTCCCTGGAGAACAAAAGCCTTCAGGTATCTGCAAGGTTACTTTACTAAAGGCTGTGGATAGTTGCCTGTCTCCACTAAGAATAAAACTGGTGGAAAAACATTTAAATGGTTACATGAGGGATTTGATGTTCAGGAAAAGAAGAATTTCCTGACATTGAAAATAGTTTATCACTGTAGGAGATTTGGTTTATGTCTGCTCAGGCCCTTTCCTTAAATTTCTTAAGGAAATAATGTTCCCAGTTAGTGGATTAGAAATTATGCCTTGCCGAAACTGGTTTGGCTCAGTGGATAGAGGGCCTGCGGACTGAAAGATCCCAGGTTCGATTCCAGTCAAGGGCATGTATCTTGGTTGCGGGCGCATCCCCAGTGGGGGGCGTGCAGGAGGCGGCTGATTGATGTCTCTCTCTCTCTCTCTCTCTCTCTCTCTCTCTCTCTCTCTCATCAATGTTTCTAACTGTCTATCCCTCTCCCTTCCTCTCTGTAAAATATCAAATATATATATATTTAGAAATTATGCCTTAAGATGGGGAGAAGGTTTAGCTTCATTCTGACCAGAGAAAAGAGGTCAGAATGCAAACCTATGATGCCAGATGGCTGGTTTTTGCCCAATTCCTGCCTCCCAGCCTGTACAATCCTTCCTCTTGCCATTGATTTTAGTTGCTCAGGTTTCTATCTGCCCCATCTTTCCCCCAAAGAGCCAGCTGTTAAACATTTAGCAGCACCTGGCTGGATGTTAGGGCATAGCAGATACTTTCTGTGCACATGTCTCATCTCCTTGGACCACTTCCGCTTTCAGCTATCAGAAGTGTAAATCTAAACAATAAGGGAAGGGAAGCCAGAGGATAGATGCCTGATACCCATCCTTTGAAGAGAGAGATGATTCTGCATCACATTCTGTATGACTCCTCAGTGAGTCCCCCGTAGGAATGAGCCCCAGTTGCTCATACTTATTGACCTTTCCTCCTCCTCTGTTTAACTCTCCCCTCTCCTTCACTCCGGAATCTGGGATCATTTCCCAAATAAATACTTATGCCCATATCCTTGCCTTAGGCTTTGTTTTTGAGGTGACTTGAACTAAGACAAGTAGCTCAGAGAATCCCTAGGACAGCCAGGAGGCCACAGAGCCAGAAACAGTGCTCCAAGTCATCCACAAGATTGCTTCATTGGCCATGCCACTGCTGTCTCCACTGAGCCACACACGTGTTCCTGGGCACTGGCTCTTCCCACTAGAAGCTTTGCCATTGCCCCTTAGGAACCAGACATAGTTGCCTTTACTCTTGAAAGAATATTTCTTCAAGTCACCTCTGATAAAAATCTAAAGTGAGTTGTATCTCATTGGTGGACCCTAGAATCCATGTGTTTTTTCTAGCTATAGAAATGTTTACAGTATCTCAGTTACTTATTGCTGTGTAACAAGCCACCCCAAAATTTAGTGGTTTAAAAAAAATGATTTTATTTGCTCAGGGTTTTATATATCTAGCAGAAGTGCACTGGGCTGAGCTAGATACTGTTCTCACCTATGGTCATGCATGGGGCTATACCCCCTGGCCACTTGAGTAGGCCTGGATGGTCTCATTTACATTACTGGTGGTGGGTCCTGTGGGCTGGGCACCTCTGTCCTTTGCATGGTCTTTCATCCTTAAGGTCACTAGCCCAGGATTCCTCACATGGCAGCAAAAGTCTGAGAAGGAGGAAAAATGGGTGATAGTGGAAGTCTTAACATCTCTTGAGGTACAGGCTCCAAAGTACCAAAATATCACTTATGCCCAGACTCAGGGGGTGGGGACATAGATTCCAATTCTTGATAGGAGGAGCAGCAAAGTCATGTTGCAAAGGGATGGGCAAGTGGAGATATAAGAATTATTGTGGTCATTTTGCTCACAGTCTGATTCAGGAAGTACTTGATTTCTACAGTGGGAGATGGGATTCATAAGGTGGGGGATTGCTCAGATCCAAAGAGGTGTTCAAAGGTATTGGATGATTCAAAAGACAAATATTCATTCTAATTAGTTTGTTCTTGAGTTGGGTGATTACACCTCCTGTTTTTATTCCCCAAGCTCTACCTGGACTTCTGACATCCTAGGAAGACTCTTTCCTGGTTCTAGTCTCATAGGTGGTTGGTCAGGAGGGGACTGGGCCTGGCTTTGTGGCCAGTGGAACCTTGAGTGGAGGCAACACAGATCCTGGACAGGACTGAAGTCTGAGGCTTGGTTTAATTATTGAATAATTAAAGTGAGAGTTAATAGGGCATTGTTTTAAAGAAATGCACTGACTTATATAAACATGTATTATTTACCAACATTCATTAATTCAACAAATTTGATACTGTGCATTTTTTAGAAGGTGATGAAAGCCTGAAAAAGTAATAAATCTTACTTTAATTATTGATTTTCCTCAAAGGAGATTATGAGGATTAGACAAGAGGAATGGAAATAAGGGAAAGGGAACCTAATACTTATTGAGGGCCAATATTGTGCTGGGCATTAGAACATTCTAGTATCTTTGCATTTGCTTTATTCTTATCTCAGCCTTTGTGATGGGGAAATTGAGGCTCAGAAAGCCTATATAACTCAATCAAGATCAGATAACTAATAAAGACTAAATGACAAAGTACATACAGACTCAAGCTGGACTCCAAAACCTAAGGTTTCTGCACCTATTGTGCTTTCTATCCACATATAAAATTTCAGAATCTATTGAGAATTTCTCTACCTAGGTGGTACCACACACTGGTGTGCTTGCTATTTAAAGGCTCATGCTCTGGAATCAACAGAATTGGATTTTCAGATTCTGATTCTGCTACTTAGGAAATCTGATCATAACCGAGTCACTTGACTTCTTAGATCCTCAGTTTCCTCACCTGTAAAATGGGGGTAATGCTAACGCTCTATACTATTATTCAGCATTTAGCATGGTGCCTATAGCTAATAAATGAAATAATATGAATGGTTATTATTAATAAATATCAGCAATTGGTTTCTATTATAGCATATTTTATGCTCTGTCTATATTGTTCAGTCAAACTGAAAAAATACTGTGGATTTACTTTTTGGGGTACTTTAAAGTGCTGACTGTGGTACAATGCTTGAGGTTACTGTATAGATAATCTGATTTGGTTACTAGGTACTTAGATTCTTGTTAAAATAAATTGCGGGAGAAAACAGAAAGCACTGTTTCAGCTATTTAATGATATGTTTACTAACTGAATTGGTTTAATTATGGGGTCCTTCAATGGATTGTTTAGTGATACATTTGCAAATATCTCTTCAGATAATCCCACATGTGAAATGAATGAGGGATGAAACACCATGAGGGATGAAACAGGTAATTTCTGAAAAAGCACTTGTAAAAACAAATATCTTGGATCTTCCAGGAAATGGAAATAGATATTATTAAAACTGCAAAGAAAGAAGAAGGGGGAGAGGGGAGGGTATTACTGATTTACATTTATTTCTGTGTTTGCCAAACTCATGCAGGGCCTGTGTGAAACTTTTTTCCATGGTCATAAAAGCCAAATCTATTTAATACTTACTAGTTTCTAGGCACCATGCTAAGTACTTTCCTTTTTTTTTTTTTTTTTTTTTAAAAAAAATCATTTCTTATATTAAACTCATGCCAATAGATTCTATTAGATTACCCGTTTCTACATACAGGGAAACTGAGGCTCAGGGAGGCTACGTGACTTGTTCAGGGACAAATAAAGTGATGGGACTGATGCTAACCCAGGCAGACTGGCTGCAGCACTCTCACTCTTAGTCTAACCAGAATTTGTGAATGAAAGCCCTTGTTGGCAAGGAGATCCTGTTGGCTCTGGAACTGGGAAAGGTAGTCACTGTGTATCAATCATAGTTTAATGTCTGTGCTTAAAAGTGGCCCCTTGCTTCCTTGCTCTTAAGAGGCCAGACTCTCCTGCTGGCTATGAACAAGGAGGCATGTAGTCTGATTGCTATTGGCAGCCATCCCACAAAGTGGAGGAGAGCTGGCCTTAGACTGAAGCCAGTGCTATGAATAGCAGAGCAGATAGATGGGAAATTCCTGGGTCGTTGACGGCATCACTGGATTGACCCAGCAGTCTGCTCTGCTTCTGCACTTTGGCTAATGTAATGGATTTTCTTATTGACTGTGGCAGAAACAGCTAGTTGCTTCTCCAATATCATGCTTCCCTCTTTCCTTACTGACCAAATCTGTTTTACTCTGCCAGTTTAACTGGCCGTTGCCAATGAAAAAGCTATGCTTCTCAGTCTCCCTTGTATGGGGTGGCTAAGCATAATAATTGTAGCCAGTGAGATCACACACACACACATACACACACACACACACACACACACACACACACACACAAACACACACCAGAGAGAGAGAGAGAGAGAGAGAGAGAGAGAGAGAGAGAGAGGGAGAGAAAGAGAGAGAGAGAGAGAGTTCTTGGAAAGTTTAGCTTTCTGATAAAGGAACCATCCCATTTCCCTTCCTGTTGCCTGGAATGCTAGTGGCTGGTATGCTGGTGACTGCAGCTGGAACAGCCATCCTGATTGCATGAGGGAAAGACCTTGGATTTGCAGAGACCTGGCTCTGAGCTGCCAAAGTAATGCTCAGAGGCCTTATCTTCTTGTTATGTGAGAGAAAATAAGGCCCTATCATGTTTAAACCAGTGTCTCCCAGTCTTTGTTATTTGCATACAAATGAAATTTCTAACTCAGAAATTGAAATCTTTCATGGATGTGGATCCTTTCTTGGTGTTCTGGTTATATTTTGCTGCATAACAAATGATATAAAAACTTAGTGACTTATAACAATTGTTTTATTATTTTTAATGTGTCTGTGGGTCAGAAATTCAGATAGGCTATATCTGAATTTTCCCTGCCAATCACTCAGCTACAGGGGATAATCTGTGCTTCTGAGAGATGGGTCCTGCTGCCAGGGCCCAAATTCTTTTGTTGATCATGTATTTTGGTCATATTGAGGCATGAGGCAGACAGATAGCTTCAAATCAAGATAGAGGAGGTGGCTGCTGACGTCTGTGGCATGAAGAGATGACCCTGAGGTAGTCTGTGCCATTGTTTGCCTTGGTACCTGGCCCCAGAGAGGCTCAGGGAGTTTAGGAAGATGGTCTGGGGAAGGGCTCCGTGCTTCCCCTGTATGACAAAGGGCAACTCATTGCTTACCTCTGAGTTTGAATAGGGGAAATAGGTTCAAATTTAGAAAGATAGCTTAGGACCAGCGGTGGCCCAAGGGCCACATCATTGTGGGAGGTGGAGAGGAATGGACAAGGGAAATCTTCTCTCCAAAAGTATCAGCAAAACTGCCTGTCTTTTCAACATTCGAGATGCATTCTTTCAACCCTTTCAGTTCCAGTTTGAAGAGTCTTCTACTGAAAGGCAACAACCTTAGAAAAAGTTCACATTTTAAACCTGTGCCTCTTCCATTGCCATGTGCAATGATAGCATCAGGGATAAAGAAGCCCAAGGATAAACAGAGTGCACAGAACCTGCCCCAGAAAAGATCGCCGTTTACTGGGGAAGGAATGCACAGTATTCTTTTCATATTAAAATTAATATAACATAATGTACAAAATTTGCAAGTTCTTAAGATCCATCTTCAATGAAATCAGAATGTCAGGGATCAGAGTCATCCTCCTGTGTGGTAAGGGGTGTGCATTTTTAGGCTTATGTCAATATGAACTACCACATTTGAAATTAGTGCTTTGTTGAAGCAAGTCTTGTGGAACCTTCCACAGACAATATTGGTAGTGGGGTGTCAGACTGAGAGTTGCCTAAGAGAGAGGAGACAAGGGAATCAGTCTTCCTCTTCCTTACTTTTGTCATCTCTGATAAATGTCAATGGCTTTCTCAGTGCCAGTCCAGACTAGGAACATGTATTGATTTTCAAAAACCCAGTTGCCTGGTATTAACTATTTGAATACATGTATGTACCATTTGCCTTTTTGTTGGCTCATTCATTATCTTGCTGCTTGTCTTCCCCGTTAAGAATTTTAGGACCCATTGTCTGACCATGGGTCTCCCCTTTGTGAGTTCCTTAGACTATGCAGCCATTACTAGGGTGGCTGACCTGTGCTCATTAATTCTGATATTTTGACACCTCATTGATGCTGATAATGCTAATTGTAGGTACTGCTGTAGCTTTGGTTATGTTTATTCCATTTTGCTTTTTAGCTGAATCCTCAGGGGAGCTCATTTTGTCATGTTGCTCATTTCCATTTTTCATTGCTTTTTATTATTTTTGTGGCAGATACTGTGGCAGGTGGAAAAAAGTGTATTGCTATTTTTAGCACAATGTAGGAAAATTCAGAAGAGAAGAAGTAAGCATAAATTTTACTGAAACTTCTATTGTTCTTCACTTTCCCTATGTATTTATTTGTGTTTTTTTAAAGGTCTTTGGAGAATCTTAAACAATTTAAAAGCAAAACATAACAACCCCAAATAAAAATACCACACCTGCTCAGATATGCTCAAGCAAATGATATGAAAACAAAGTAAAAAAAAAACAACCCAACAACAATCAAAACCAAAGTCACTCACTCCAACAGATTTTTATACCTTCCTATGTACTGTAACTTCTTGGCTACAAATACAAATGTAGGGGACAGAAAGGACTGGGGGTTTTGGATTAAGAAACAATAGCAATAATTAAAATCATCTTGACTGGTTGGCAAGATGAAAGATGATTCTAGAATAGAGCTGAGGGATATGATAGAATAGAGCAGAGCCAGAATGGGCAGTGATTCCAACTTTTGTGTTTTCAAGTTACTCTTCTGTTTTTGTTAAGTAATGTCAGTGTGACAGGGCTGAGGTGTGGACAGCAGAGGACATGGCAGAAATGCTGAGTATTTTGGGTATGGGGCCCCACATATCTTTTGGAGTGAATAGGCATGGTGGAAAATGATGAAAAAGAAAGTGAGATTGGGGTTCAACAATGGAAAATCATGAGTGCCATACGAGATTTGCAATAGCTCCCACATCTGGCGACACCGTGTCAGTCAGGGTCCCAGCATGCTCATACTAGGGCAACATTCCCAGGGGATGGCACAGAAGGACTTAAACTACCCTGAGAGAGATTTAAGTTAACTCCGATAAGGGTTACTAAAATTGTAAAATACCAGGAGTTTCTTTGTTGGTTGTTGTGAATTTTGGACTTTATTAAAAACTAAATGCACCAGATTTACATCACAACATATGAAAAATGGAGACAATGAATTATTTAGCTATTCAAGTCAAAATGGATTTTTCAAACCCGATATAAAATTGACTCAATTGTTCACTTTCTTTTACATGACATGGCATGTCTATTGAGTTTTGAAATGATGTTTTGCAGGAAGTGACAAGAATCTGAAAACTGTTATCACAAATAAACAGGAGGCACAGTGTTTTGCTGGAGACATCATTAGATCTAAATTCAGGTGACTTTAGGGATGGCTTCTAGAAGTAGAAGAGCAATGCCCACAGATACAGCCTGGGTAGGTGGGTGCAATGCAGTATAGGTTAGGGGGAAGCAACTGGTTGGGGCTTAATCACAAGGAACAACAACGGCCTGTAATTATTGGAATTGAGAGTCTAGGTCAGTGGTCGGCAAACTCATTAGTCAACAGAGCGGCAAACCGTGGCTCATGAGCTGCAGTTTGCCGACCACAGGGTTAGGGGAAAGGTTTACTTGGGTGAGTCTCTTTCCTTTCCTGAGGTCTTTCTCTATAGAATGAGAGACCAGCCAGCTCTCAGGACTGGAGTGGCAGCTATGGTCACACATCACTTCTGTCAGACAACACAGCACAGACCACTTCTTTCCCGCATCTCGTGTATAGCTCAGATCATGAGTCTGAGGGAAACCAATATTTATTCTGGCTACAGGTTTCTCTTATAAAACAGAGATAATAATATCTCACTTCTAGGGTTGTTGTGAGGCTTAAACTAGATTGTATGTACAACAGTGCCTAGCACATATTAAAATGCTCATTAATGGCTAGCAATTTTGTTTCTTTTTATTATTAACATTTCTTATTCAAAATCAGGGATGAAACACACAAAAAAGCATGAAAAAAGGCACATGGTGGCTCAAAAATTTATCCAGCTCAAAAAATGTAGCCATATCTTTAATGACTAATGAGAACAAAAAGGGCTCATTGAAGTCTTTCCAATTTTGACCTTTTTTAGGCAACAGCTAGGACAAAGGGAAACCTGCAGAATATTCCCCAGCACCTCTTGCTCACTGTTGCAAAATGAATGACATCACGAGGTACAGATGCCCCTAGGTGATATCACCTCCTGCAAGGAGGACCTGCGATGGCAAAACCTTGGAACCCCTGTGCGTTTTCTAGGTGAACTTGAGTTGTGTGATTTCAATGAACTTGAAAGTCAATTGTGCCCAATACGGATATGGAGTGTGTGTGTGCATTTGTGTGTGGTGTGCCTGTGTGTGAAATTAGCCACATATTGATTAAACTTGGCTCTGTGCTGAAGGGATGGGATGGTTTTGAGAGCCACGGGAGGAAACATAACAATGAACTTATCAGGTTGCTAGACTCAGCGAGCTCTGGGATTTAGAAATGAACTCTGAGCCATTAGTGTGGGGCTTTACTCTTTTAATAGGGAAACGTTCCCCATAGGTCTAGCAATGTTTGTGTTAGGGTGCGTTAACGCTTTCATATGCTGCAGAGATACCTAATGTGCAGTGTTCCTTGAGTAAAACACAATACAAACAATTATTTCAGACATTTCAAAAATGAAGTGCTACCAGCTTCATTATGTTCCTCTGCTCTGGTGAGTAATGAAAGACATATTCTTAATGTGAAACAAAAGAGGATTGTGAATATTAAAAAGCAGCCCAGCCAGCTAGAGTTAAACCGTCGGGATAAGATATTAACTTAAACCACATGTGAAGTGCAGCTGTTTCTGTTGAAGCTTTCATCAGGCTCAAGTGGAAAGATTGGTGGGTTTTAATATGTGGTTTTCAGCCAAGCCAATAGGAATCTGGGGAAAATGTGTGTGAAATCAGGACTCTGCCAGGGGGGTCCTGGGGTCTGGGCTGGCTTTTCTTTCTGTTAACATAAACAAGGGTAACCTGAGACTGAGGGCAAGCCTGCTCCATCCAAAGGGTTAGCTGGAAGGCTCTTGAGTGACCAGCGTCTCCGGAGCTTGGGGACTCTTCCTACTGTCTTTCAAGAGACATGCATAGGTCTTATGATGTCAAGAGTAGGGATGAAGGAGCTGTTTTCTCATCTCTGTTTGCTGTAACTTCCTCTCAGAAGCATCTAGAATTCATTCAGTTTCTAGTAATTGATAGCATTGAGAGGTGCCAACTCTGTGCAAACTTCCTGATATGCCCTACTGGGTTTAACCTCGTTGAATTTAGCACTTGCTAAGAAAAGTGGTGATATGCAGGATGAGAGGCTTACTGGTTACATGAACATAAAAACATTAGAAATTAATAAAAGAATATCAAAGACATGAGATGAATGCAAAAATAAGGATTGATTGCACACGATTTCTTTACAAGGCCCAAGTTAACTGGCTTCAAGGTTGTTTGGGGTGCTGCCTGATTTTATCCAGCTTGCTCTTGAGGTCTCAGATTATTGCAGGAATCTTAGGTGATTGCTCTGGACTGACTATTGGGTGACGTCGGCCTTCCACCATGTGCCTCCAGCGTCACAATATTGCTTTCAGCTTCAGAGACATGTAACAGAAATAATCTTTATGGGCCCGCAAGTTCAGGAGCTGAGGGACGAAAATAAAAATATCCAAATTGTATTCAGTGATCTTATTTGAAATACTACCATTTATATGCATTGATTCATGTGTTCAACAAACATTTATTAGGCAGCTACAAGATTCAAAGGATTTTGCAAGGTGCTCTGGGACATACAAAGGGGAAAACGAATTGACATTTATTGAGAACATACTGTGTGCTAGGATGTAGGCCCTTTAATTACATTTTTTCATTTGAGTCCCAAAACTTTGAAAGGGAGAAATTGTAAGACATAATCTTTGTTCTCAAGAGCCTTCAAGTCTGGGTTTAAGTAGTAAATAAAAGGAATATTCAAATGCCCACAAAAAAGGTAATTATAATCATATGCCAAAAGAGAGGTTTCAATAGGAGCTAAGAGACTGGAGTGATTACTTGGGGGAATGGAAGAAAGTTAATGAGAAGAGGCCACATTGAAATTGAATGTTGAAGGCTCAGTAGGTCTTAGATTTACTGAGAGGTGGGACAGGGATGATCCAGGTAAAGAAGAGGGTGAAGAGGGAAAACAATACTTAGGAGTCATACACGACTCGGAGGTTAAGCAAAAGTCTCTTATAATTAAATTTCTCTTATTATTGCCTCTTGGGTCTGGCCCACGGTATGCGGGAGGGCTTGAATTTAGGGCCATGTTACACAAAGAATCTTTCAATGCACACCCAGTGTAGTGAGTTAGCTTAAACTGCCAGAAGCCTGCTCAGATTAAGATCTGATGAGGCAAGTATAGGTTCTCCTTTCCAGTCTCATGCCCAAGTGCACAGACTGGGAAGGCTGGTAAAGTGGCCAGCACTTTAGCTGTGGTCATCTCTCTGCCTAGTTGTGCTGGGGTTGGGCCATCGAATTTCTTTCTTCCTTTCTTTTTTTAAATTATAAACTGTTAGTTACACAGCTCTTCCACCAAAGACGTCAAATTCAAGGGCAGGAAAGGGTTGCAAAGTGTGTAGTTTATGCCTTTTTGACACCACATTCACTAGTTTCCAAAAGTGAATGGGCAACACAAAGGCTACATGCCATCGAATTTCAAAGGTTACCACCATATAACAGTTGACTGAGAGTTAAGTTCAATTTAATTACACTGAAAGGGTGAGTGTGTGTGTGTGTGTGTGTGTGTGTGTGTGTGTGTGTGTGTGTTAGTGGTGGAAGGTAAGGGTAAGAGGCCAGTCTGGCAGAGACAGAGATACAGGGGAAAGAGTTTATATTGCATTTGGTATAGGTTTGGTGGCAGTAGGGTGTAAGGAAATGATTTGGGTAAGTATGTTTCACTATGTTGAAGCTATCAAATTGCTGGTTTGTAGTTTCTGAAACATAGTTCAACTTTGCCATGTTACTAGAATTTATTGAATTGAGTAGAAAGCAAGTGCCTTTTCTAATGAACCCTTGTTCCTGACAGAATGTTGAGTCACCATGCTTGAGGTTAAATCAATCCAGCACCTAGGCACAAGGTGCTAGGGGGACTAAAAGATATTTGGGAGATACTTCCTATCCTCAGGCAGTCCACAGGCTGATTATATTCACGAGAAAGTGACAAGTAGTTCATGGTGAGGCAGGGTTGTTCAAGCTCAGTGAGTAGCCTGAGAAGCTGCATTAGTTTCCTAGGACTGTTAACAAAGTACCACAAATTGGATGGCTTAAAACACCAGAAATTTATTCTCCCACAGTTCTGGAGGTTAGAAGTACAAAATCAAGGTGTCAGCAGGTCGTGCTCCCATTAAAGTTTCTAGGGAAGTCTCCTTTCTTGCCTCTTCTATCTTCTGATATCTGCTGGAAGTCCTTGACATTCCTTGGCTTGTGCCAGCACAACTCCAGTCTCTGCCTCTGTCATCACATGAATTTTCCCCTTCTATTTCCTCTGTGTCTTCAAATCTCTCTTCACATAAGGACACCTGTGATCAAATTTAGGTGCCACCCTAATCAAGTATGACCTAATCTTAACTTGATTATATCTGCAAAGTCCTTATTCCCCAATAAGGCCACCTTCACAGGTATCAGGGGTGAGGATTTCAGCATATTTTTATTTTGGTGGGGGTAGACAATTCAGCCCAGGGTGTAGACTGGCTAGAGGAAGTAGAGAAAGACTGTAGGTTGGGGCAGTCAGGGATGACATCTTGGAAATAATGGGACTAGAACTCTTTCTCAAGGATGTATGCTATTTTGATAAAGAAGTGGAGGGCAGGGCTTCATGGTTGGGGAGGAGTAAAATAGGGAAGAATAATGTGGCTGGAGTCACAGAAGTTAGCATGTGTGAAGCATATCAGGAAGATGAAATAGAGAAGTCCCTTGGGGAGTGGTAGAGATTGAAACTGGAGTGGTAAACTAGGGCCAGATTGTGGAGTCACCCATGTATCATAGAACTGATTGCTAGGCTTGAACCATATTTTCCTATTCTCAAAAAATTCTCAACAGCCCCAAATATCATCAGAAGACAGAGATAGCCATTCATGAGGGATATTATGCTCAAAACTTCTTCTGAAGTGTATATCATTTCAGAGAGGCTTGTGTCCACTCCATGAAGTGAGTGCTGTAAGTTTAAACTGAAGACCATTTTCTGACTCTGGTAAAGGCCCCATGAAATTAGCCAATAACTCATCAACAAGGCAGAGCAGGAAGTGTCTACTGGGCAATGCTCTTAGGCCATTCTCCCCTTGCCACTTGATAAACATGGAACTGTTATTGAAGGCACATCTGATTTCTTGTGTAGTTTAGTCAGTATGTATTGTCAGAAACATAAAATTAAATAGAAGATCATCAAAAGAGAAGCTGTACTATGAAATAGTACCTATTACAAAAAACAAATAAACAAAAAAACACCAACAACCAAAAACCAAAAAATCCTCTCAGACTATGACCCTATGGATTGCAGTGCATTGCATTTCTCAGTGATAAAACCATTTCGTATGTGATTGGCACTTTGCCAGGTGTCACGATCTGAAGAAGCATCTACTTTAGGTGGACCTTAGACCTTACTCTTCCAAGCAAGTGACCTTCACAATTGCTCAGCATAGCTAAACTGTTTCATTTGCAAAATAAGGAGGGTTGATAAAGGCACCAAATTCATAGAGTTTCTGTGTGAGAAGATATGTATGAGGTGCCTGGAGTTCAGTAGGACCTCAGGAAATGTATACTCTTTCCCATATCCCACTGAAGTAACTCAGAGCCTGTGGCTGGCAGGCTTTACTATGCATGTATTTTAGACCCTATGCTGGCCTATGAGAAGAAGACATGGGTTTTTTGACTCCCAGCTCTTCCAATGTTTTCACATCTTCCTTGTAGTAACCATAAGGTGGATAAATTACTGAGTTGTAACTTGTGAGACTTCGATGGATTCTACTACTTTTAGTTGAGTTTAATTTGGTCAAATTAGTGTCGGAATACATAAAGTGGTATGCCCAAGGTCATGGTCACTGATCTTGTGACTTCAAATCCAGAGATCTTCTCATTAAGTCATAATACCAAGATACAGCTCCCCTCACAGGTGGGGATATCCTCAATGTATACGAGAAAGGAGATTATTGGGCACAGAGATTCAGATGCTAACTTTTTGGGAAGGTCAGCCTGGGGGCCTGGAAAGAAACACTTTGATTTATTGTTAATATTTTCAGTTTATTTATTTTGTTCAGCTTGTTTGGATTTTAGGTTGCTGATGAATAAGTATGATGGTTGACAGGCTAGTCCCACCTACCAGTGACAAATATGACCCAGAAATATGTGGAAACCCTGCGAACATTTATAATAGATTCCTTAAAATAAAATTTTCTACCACTGACTTGCTATGGTTGAAGGATCCTGAACATAAAAATAAAATTTAGGGCAATGAACAATTGAAGTCTAAGAAATTGTAAGTAACAGAAGCAGAAATTATTTGTTTTCACCAATTCTGGCACTGTGTCCAGTGTTTGCTCACCGTCTCATACATCTCTTCAGAAAAGAAACAACTTGAACTTGCCACTGGGACACAGGCTTTCTTGCCTGCATTGGAGCCAATGGAGCTGTTGGAAACACTCTATAAATCTCCACTCCTGCACAGTGACCATCAGCTCTTTGGGGACAGCATTCACTTGATATTTATCCTGCAAATCACTATAGGTGAAAGATGCAGCAAGAGCCAATGGCTCTGTATTTGGCACCTTTGCCAGGTGAGCAAAGGGGAAGGATTTGCCCAGGGCTGAGCTGTTGTTAGGACTTGGCCTCAGTTTTCCCAGCCAGAAATCAAGCTCCTATTCCAGTCACCAGAGAACAGCAAAGTTCTGACTGAGGTCACTATGCTCAGAAGGGAGAAACAATTAAGTGCTTTTTCTCCTGTACTTATTAGTCTCAGTGCCTCATAGGGATGTGGTAGCATCCCTTTTGTCTGCCCTGTTAAGAAGCTTTGTCCATGACACAATAAAACTGGATGCAGAAAGAAGATGGTTTTGGACAAGGGAGCTTCACATTTTATTGGCTATATGCTAAATACCTCTTGATTTTATTTTTAATTTAATGTAAGGTGTGTTTTGAGAAATGTTTATTTTAATTTAAAACAGGAATAGAAACAGTGCCAGGCCCTTGTGTGGCACGGCCCAGTGTGTCTGATTACCTCAGGCACCTGGCCTATAAATTCACGCCAGGGCTTAGACCTGATACCAGCTCTCAGGGCGAGAGGAACCAGATTGATGCTGGGAGTTGTCTGGGTTCAAGGGACCAGCCTCCCCTATTCTCCACCAGGCAATGTCTGAAAAGTTGGGACAGAAGATTTGGAGAGAGACTTTACATAGAGGTTTGTGGCAGAAACAACTGTTGTCCTGTCATCAGATGCAGAACCGTGTTGAAAGAGCTCAGAGGGGGCTCTGTTTAAAATTCTGGATAACATTACACAGTTCTGGGCACAGCTCAATCCCCATCTTATTTATGATAGCTTCCCAGCGGTCACTCTGGGGCCTCCTCTAATCTCAGAATGTTTGACAGGCTCAGGGTCACTCATTTTCTCACTTCACTATCTTCTGCCATTGCCTGTTAGTTTCCTCAGTGAGACTGCAGATTCCTTGGAAGTTTCTTGCTCATCTTTCTGACTTTGAGCAGACCCAGACAGAACAGTTAGGTCCCCCACCCATCCCTTTCATAGCTGTTTATGCTGGCTCTTGCTGATGTCTCCAAGTACTCAAGCCTAAGAGGACCTCTCTGAGTGCATTCTCTCTGAATGCTGTGTGCCCTCTGGCAGGAGAGGGGAATGGCTGCAACAGACAAGCTTTGTACCTTTGACTTCACAAAGGCCTGGCTGGGCTTCCAAGGTAGAGGGCATCAGCAGTGGTTGCCCACCTGTTTTGTGGAGGACTTTGCAAGGCTGCCAGCTCTCTCTTTGCCTGCCAGGGGTTACCTTCCTGCCATAGGGCATCATTGTCAGGGGACACCCAGACTGTAGAGTATGGCATGCAAACATGCTTTCTGCCCTTGAGCTTGACTCAGTGGCTTATATATCCAAATCAAATGATATACCCCGAACCTCTCATGGTTGATAAGAGGATTAGGAGATAGAAAGATGTGGAACAAGACAGTGCATTGCACATATCGGAGCTGGTATGGCATTATGGTTAAGGTACCACATACACAGGACCAGGTCACTTAGTCAGGAGTCCTGGCTCTACCATTTATTGACTGTATAACCCCAGTAAATGGTTTTCTTTTTTTTTGTTTGTTTGTTTTAATTAAATCTTTATTATTCAGATTATTATATTTGTTTCTCTTTTTTCCCCTCCATAGCTCCCCTCCACCCGGTTCCCACCCCTCCCTCTGCCCTTACCTTCCTCCCATTGACCTCATCCATAGGTGTATGATTTTTGTCCAGTCTCTCCCTGTACACTCCTCACCCCTTTCCTTCTAAGAATTATCAGTCCACTCCCTTTCTGTGCTCCTGATTCTATTATATTCACCAGTTTATTCTGTTGATCAAATTTTTAATTCACTTAAGTTTTAGCTTCACTAGTTGATAGATATGTATTTGTTGTTCATAATTTTTTGTCTTTTACCTTTTTCTTCTTCCTCTTCTAAAAGAGTGTCTTTCAGCATTTCATATAATACTGGTTTGGAGTTGATGAACTCATTTAGCTTTTTCTTATCTGTGAAGCTCCTTTATCTGCCCTTCAATTCTGAATGATAGCTTTTCTGGATAGATTATTCTTGGTTGTAGGTTCTTGCTATTCATCACGTTGAATATTTCTTGCCACTCCCATCTGGCCTGCATCGTTTCTGTTGAGAAATCAGCTGACAGTCATATGGGTGTTCCCTTGTAGGTAATGAACTGCTTTTCTCTTGCTGCTTTTAATATTCTCTCTTTGTCTTTTGCTCTTGGTATTTTAATGATGATGTGTCTTGGTGTAGTCCTCTTTGGATTCCTTTTATATGGGGTTTTGTGTGCTTCCTGGACTTGTAAGTGTATTTCTTTTACCAAATGTGGGAAGTTTTCAGTCATTATTTCTTTAAATAGGTTTTCAGTATCTTGCTGTCTCTCTTCTTCTGGCACCCCCACAATTCTGATGTTGGTATGCTTGAAGCTGTCCCAGAGGCTCCTTACATTATCTTCACATTTTTGGGTTCTTTTCTCATCTTGGTTTTCCAGTTGAGTGTTTTCTGCTTCTTTATATTTCAAAATTTTGATTCTTGCCTTTCTCTAGTCTGCTGTTAGGACTCTGTATAATATTTTTTATTTCAGTCAGTGTATGTTTAATTTCTAGTTGGTCCTTTTTCATCTCTAGTTGGACCTTTTCCATCTCTAGTTGGTCCTTTTCCATCTCTAGTTGGTCCTTTTCCATCTCTAGTTGGATCTTTTCCATCTCTAGTTGGTCCTTTTTCATCTCCTCTTGGGTCTCGCTAACTTTATCCAACTTTTCTAGGATATTCTTGAAAAACCTTATAAGCGTGGTTTTGAACTCTACATCTAGTCGTTTGTTTTCCTCCATTTCTTTTGTTTGTGATCCCTTCCCTTGTCTTGGCATTTTCACTATGCTGGGAGAACTTCTGTGTTGTATTCAGCCTTATGATAGCAGACTTGCAAAACCGCAAAAGCCTCTCTGTTGAGCTTGGGATGGGTGGAGTCTCAGGGCTTAAGGGACTGCCTTGCCTTCCAGTCGGCCTTGCCCACCATGGCCCCTGAGTCTCACGTGACTGGGTAATCGCTGGAGCGGTCCTTGTATGCACATGCACAGTGCCTCTAGACTGCTGCCTTTCCGGCTCCCCTGCACTCCAGGACCACATGAGTCTGGGTCCCCAGGGTTTCACCCGAAACTGGGATTTAGTGGAGTCAAAAGTGGCACAGTTGGGAGGGTCTGTCTCCCGCCCACTTGCGAAAGTCAGCAACACAATCAGCAGTCTGTCTTCTGCACGCAGTGTGGTGCCTGCCACCAGACCTCTGATCTTTTGCGACACCCCTAAATTTCCGTGTCCCTCTCCCTTTTCACAGTCCAAACTCCCTCCGTATGAGTTTCGGCTGGATCTGGGGTTTAGTGTCATAGGATAAGGGGTTCAATGCCTTTGAGAGTCTCCGTTTCCCTCCTGCCAGAGAAAGCCAGCCAGGTACTCTGGCACCTGCTCTCTCCACGCGCGCATCTCAGTACCTCAGCTTTTTGCAGCTCTTCTGGGTCTCTGTGAGCTGCTCTCTTTCCCTCTAGTTGTAGAACTTCCACTCAGCCAGCTTTCCTGTGGTTCTGGATGATGTCCGTTCTGTCTTTTAGTTGTAGGTGTGAAATTGTTGTGTGAGGCAGTAGTGCTGCCATCTTGGATTCTCCCTCAGTAAATGGTTTTCTGATGCATCAGACAAACCTAATTCTGGTGACTTTCTCTTGGAGCTGTGGTGAGAAGAAAGGGAGGCACAGCCAGAAGTGCTTGATGTACTGTAAGAACGCCAATGTTAGGTCTTTGGTAAGGAAGGTGTAGGATCCTGGATGAAGTATTGTTTTGCTTCTCAGTATTGTTGTATAGCACACATCACATTTTATCAAATCACCTGCCTACTTCACTCTTTCCTTTGCTAAGCTCTGATGCCCTCTGGGGAAGAAACTGGGTCTTGCTCATCTTTGTGTCCCCCGGAGTCCTGAGAATGGTACCTATATTGAGATGATGCCTCATGTGGAAAATGTTGGTGGGAAGGATGGATATCGATGGTGAAAGTGGTGCAGATAAAGCTTGGTAGGGCAGCAGCCATATTTGTATCTCAGTTAGTGAGAACATGGTTTTGGAGTTAGATTGCCTGGCTGGCTATGTCCCCCAATTACTTAGCTGCCTTTCCCCTCAATCTCCTTATATTTAAATGGGGTAAGTAATGGAATCAAGGCATGGGGCTGTGTAACGATTAAATGAAATGATGCATATAAAACATTTAGTGTATAGTTGGGCTTATTGTAAGCTTTCAATAAACATTAGCTATTATTATCATTATTATGACAGGTCCTGTGCTAAGCATAATAAATTTTAACACATTATGTCTAATTCTTATGATAGCCCCAGTGGCATACATTATTAGCCCATTTCACAGATGAAGAAACTGGGCATGTGGAATAGAGCTGTACATCTAGTGCGTGGCTGAGCCAAGATTCAATGCCAGATTTGCTGGTTCTGAAGCCAAGTTTTCCCACTGCCCTGAGCCAGGAGTGGCCAGAGTGCAGCCTCTAGAGTACAGAGTAAGACTGGCAGGTGTTACCCCTGGAACCAACTACAGATCCACTCACTGGCTTATCCGGATGTCTTTGTTCAACTCACTGAGTAGCCTATATGAGGCAGGACAGAAGCTGACCTGGTAGGTCTGTCTAGCTTCTACTCCAGCTTGATTTCCCTCCTCCCTTATTCCTGTTGGCTCTTCTAATTTATCATTTAATGATTTTGGGGTGCAGTGGGGATGGCTGGAGGCGAGTGAGTGAAAGGTTCGGAGTGGGCCAGGGTCGCACATCTATGGCATGAGGCCATAATGTATCAACAACAAGTTGATACAGCCCATCTTTGTCATGATAGTCCCCAGCTTTGTTTCCTCAGTCAGACATTGCTTACTATGGTTTCTTTCCTTTTGTCTCTTATACCCTTTCTTCAGCTCAAGCGTGTTCACTGAGCAGCTGCCCGGCTTTCCTGGCAGGAATGTTTTTAGGGAAGAGGAACTCACCTTGTGGTAGGAATTGGAGTTACCAGGGTTGATACTAACAGAAGTTCTTTCTGTTTAATCAGAAGTAAGATTAGGGCTTACTTCTCCTGTGTCCAGCTCTCAGGTCTGACCCAGCCTCTGAGGAGTCTCAGTTTGGCTTCCAAAAGCCTTCACTGGGGTCATACTATTCTGCGAGGCTGTGTGTGAGCGAAAGTTTTCCCAGAGCCTTCCTAGGTGTACCAAGCAGGCTCATTTTCCGCAATTTGTAAGGTCCATGTATGTGCATGTACATGTGGAAATACATACACAGATACAGCCCTCTTAACCCCAAACCAAAAATTAAAAACAAACTCAGGTTCTGTTCTAGCTGTCATTCAGCTTTGCCTTCTTTTTTACCACTACCGTGATTCTTGAGCCAGTGACTCTTTTAGTATTCTAGAAGCTTCTGAAACATTATAGGGCACAGCTTTAGCAGACAGTAGGCCTGTCTAGCTTCTATTCCAGCTTAATTTCCCTCCTCCCTTATTTTTATTGGCTATTCTAATTTATCATTTAATGATTTTGGGGTGCAGTGGGGGTGGCTAGAGGCTAGTGAGTGAAAGGTTTGGAGTGGGCCAGGGTCGCACACCTATGACATGAGACCATAATTTAACAAAAAAGATTTTATTCCAGGCACCTGGGTGCAGCTGTGTTGAGACTGGGAAAGGCATCAGACAAGAGAGAAGGGAGAGATAGTTTTTTATTAATTTTTGCTGGCTGTAAACCACTCTGCTGTCATAAGGGTCCTGTCCGTCCTTGGTTCCTCCCAGCATCAGATGGCTAGTGGTTATCTGGGCTATGCTGTGCTCTAGGAAGGTTGCAAGCTTTCTGCAAGATATCTGCTAAGCACAGTAAATTTTCTCTGCCATGTTTTATTCTTGTTAACCCTTTCAGTGAGTTTACATAAAACAGTATTTAAATATGTATCCCTGGGTTCATCTGATATTTGATTTTTCTAGGCCATCAAGAGCAACAATTTTCTTTGATTAGTTTCCTCTCTCTGATGTGTTGGTGGGGGAGGGTATGGTTGAAGGGATAGATTTTGGAGTCAGTGAGATTTGGGTTTGAATCCTTCAACAGCTTATAGGCTGTTGACTCTTGGACAAGTTTTTATAGTCCGAGTTTGCCTATGTCAGCTTAAGATGGGGCAGCAGTGCCATTCTCTTATTGTTTTAAGTAAGGACAAAGAAGCCCTTCAGAGACATGTAGTAAATGTAGTTCCCCTGACTTTAAGGCTTTAGAAAGGTGAATCCAAATTTCCCTCTTAGCTTTTCTAAACTTAGCAATATATCATTACTATTTTTTAGAATGTGACCTTCATTTCCTGTGGGTTTTCTAATAAATAGAGATTCTGTAAGAGAAGAAACGAACTTTTCATGACAAAGATAGGCTGTAGGACTTTTTGGGTTGCTGATTGTACTGAGGAGAATAAATTGCTCAATAACAACAACAACAACAACAACAATTCTAGTGATTCAGACAGTAACAAAATACCATGTAGTGCTTATTAGGTGCTTCAAACCATCTATTCACTGCTTTGATTCTCACAGACTGTGAAGGGAGTACTTTATCTCAATATTATAAAGAAGAAAATTAAGGCTCAGAGAAGTTAAGTAACTTGCCCAAGGTAACCTAGCACATAATGGTGAAGCCAGGATTTGAATCCTGGTGGACTTCTTATTTTTGGAGTCTTTCCTTTGAACTCTTCCATTGTTTTAACTCTTCTACTATTAAATTCTATTTTACCTGTGGAAAGGATAGTGCTAACGGTGGAGAAATGGGGATTGAAAAAAAGTTAAGTAAAACCAAAGAAAGAGAAATCCACCATCCCTCTCTGTGTTCCTGGAATGGGTCTCAGTAGTGGCAGGAGGGAAAGGAGGACAGAGTTGGATGGATCAAAGATTGTTCTCTGTGGAAGCCCACTGAGTCTCATCCTGAGCATTACAATGAATTAAGAGACTCTTCTGAGTCTTAGGACATTGTCTTTGTGAGCTCTGCCTTGGGCCGCTGGAGAGGATTTGAGTTCTCTCTCTGTGTCATTTATCATGGAAACCAATTCAGACTTGGTTGAGTTCCTTCATCTACTGATCCAGAAAAACATAACCCAAGTTGGTACCCTGTTCAGTGACTGCATAATAAGCAATGGAGGACTTGTTTGCAAGCCCTGGTGATCGTACCATATGAACCTCAAAGGGAAATTTGTATATGAAGGCTCTTTGTAAGCTATACAAGAATAAGCAAATATAAAGGCTTATTATTACACGTGTAGTGAATGTTGGAGGCTGGAATGTTGGGCGATTTAAAATGAATGGGAACTGTTTGTGTTCTCCATTAGAAAGAAATATCAGGGAACTGGATAGAAATCATTGGAAGTAGCAATGTTTTGAGGCATTGCTCCAAATTGGAAATGATACACCTATGAGGCCAACTCTAGTTGGGTGTGATGCTTGGGAAAAGACATAAAGGCCTAAAATGTTGGAGGAATTTAGGGAAAGGAGAGTAGAAAAAACACCTGAATATTGTGTTAAAATAGAAATATAGTGAAGAAGCATGGGGCAAGATCAAGGAGAAGAGAGTTCTTGGCAGAGATCGCACCTGTAATTTATCCCAGATCCTTTAATTCCTGACTAGGACCCTGGGGAGGAGATTATCACCTTCCCCAGCCAGCACAATTGGCTGGTATGGAGGTTGTTAACTTGAGAAAATCACCAAAGATAGTATTGGGCAACTTCAAAAGTCCACTGTCTTTTTCAATGAGCTTGTTGTGAAAGGGATTAAACAGAATACTAATAACAGCTAAAGATCTAGCTGCAGGTGGCTGTCTAATTCCAATAAAACTACCCCCACCCCCCATCTTCATGGATAAAGGAGGGCAGAATTAAAAAGGGAAGGGAGAGTGATTTTTGGCACAGGCACTGAGTCTGTTGTGGAGGAAGACTATTGGTGTTGGCAGTGTGCACTGCAGTCTTTCCCCAGCAACAAATTTCCCTCTCCCCTTGATGGCTTGAAGGTCTGTACACAGATGCCTGGTGTCAGACATACACAGCTGCACACGCCATGTGGTATTTGCTTTAGTTAACAGCATGGTGGAGGGACGGTTGGCTGTTGGTTTTAGAAAAATCAGAATTCTTACAAATACATTGCCCCCTTTCCTAGGAGCTTCCATGCTGACTTAAAAATATTCCATTTGAAGACTACAGACTTGAGGTCATCAGAACTTCTCTGTGGAAGTTTGTGTTTAACCAGAGCTTCTAAGACTGAGTTCCTTAAGAATGAATGTGATGAATAGAGGTTTTGGAAGTTAAGATTGATAAATGCCAGGTTCAACCCAGTTTAATTTAATAAGTATCTTTACTGTAGAACTTTCCAGAACCTTTAATATATAAATTTGTTTTGAATCACCTAGAAAGAGATAGCCATTTACTCTGCAAATGATCTGACCCTTTGCATCTTGGGAAATAGATACTACCTTCTCTAAAAGGGTAGGGTAGCCCCCATCAGAAGCAGGTTGAGCAGGCATTTCCCAAGTCATCCCTGGAGAGGAGGCCTGAGTCAGGTGTCATGCACAGCGCATGGCAGTAGACGGCTTTGGTATGTGTGTCCAGATGGTGGTTGGAGTGGGGGCAGTAGAAAAGAGAAGGTGGGAGAAGAGAGGAGAAGTGGTCTCTTCTTCTGGGATCACCGAGGCAGACTGGTTTCCTCAAGAACTTTCTTTCTAAGTGCCATAGTCATGGGAGAAATTAGAAAAGGTATTCCCAGTGGCTTGATATTTATAGCTTGCCATTGACGTAAGCAGATTTCTGAGGCTGAAAATAGTGAGACCCAGTCATTTGGGCCAATTTCCTCAGGGATGTGTGTTCAGGGAAGTAATTTTATGGCAAGAACAAAGTCTCTGGAAATGGTGTTACCCTGAGAAGTTCTGTCCTCTTATTTGCCCTTAGAAAAGGAGGCAGGTCCTTTGGGATGGTTCCATGCAGGAGTCTCTCATACAGTGGGTGAAGGATCCTCTCTGGCTTCGTGGATTCTCAGGGCGTTGATTATTTGACCAGTCCTCTTTTTTTTTTTTATAGTTGTCTTAAAGGATTTGAACTCGAGGGTTTTGGGGTTTATGAAGGCTTCCACATTTTCCATCTAAATCATTTTCGCCTTACTGGACTGCAGGGGAAAACCACACCAAAAGGCTTCTCCATTCTTCTCAGACGGTGTGGGCAAACCCGAGAATGTGAAGAACGGCAGAGCCAGAAAAGCCAAGAAGATATCTGTTTTAAAAAACAATCTGGAAACAGTGCTCAAAAGGTTTTTTTTTTTCTTAAGCCCTGGCCATACCAACTGGATTCTCTTTTAGTAATTTAGTAATTAAAGAAGGAATCTCTTACCACCCACCCACCCCCATCCTTAAGAACTGAAGTCAGCAGCTATATTAAGTCAAAGGACCTTAAAGAGAACAAGCTTGTTTATTAATCTTACAGTATCTCTTTTTCAGTGAAACCCCAATTGTCTGCCTTGTACATTTGAACCAGGTCTGTTGGTTATTTACTTATTTAATATGTTTGGTCTGTTTGGAAATTAATCACTTTCTTGGATTTCATTTCCTTGGGCCAATGGCAGACCTGCTGGGGGTGATCCTGAGAGGATACATTGATAAAAGCCTTAATAGGGTAGCGCAATGGGAAAATGCCAGAATGAATTAGCTTGCTGTGACATGGCTAACATCATTGCGTTTATATATGTTTCATTAAGCGGAGGCTTGACAGCTTTATGAGGAAACAGTGGGCTTTGAGATGGAGGAAGGCCCTGTAACCCTGCCATAGCTGATCCTGGCCTGTGCCATACATGCTCTTTAATAGAATAATATTTGCGCAGTGAAAATGTCATTTTAAATGACTGGTTTGATAATCCTTTAAGCTTTTAAATGATCTGCAAAGTCTGGCAACTCTACCCCAGTGTTTAAAATTGACGGGAACATAAATGAATGCAAACATTAAAGGATGGTCCCCAGCTTTGTTTCCTGAGTCAGACATTGCTTACTGCGGTTTCTTTCCTTTTGTCTCTTGCACCCTTTCTGCAGCTCAAGTGTGTTCACGGAGCAGCTGCACGGCCTTCCCGGCAGGAATGTTTTTAGGGAGGAGGAACTCAGCTTGTGGTGGGAATTGGAGTTACCAGGGTTGATACTAACAGAAGTTCCTTCATGCAGAGAAGAAAAGGCACCCCTCTGGCAGGGAGCTTATAGAAAGGGAGCTTGTAGAAAGGGACCCTCTGGGCATAGCAATTAGCAAAGGGCTTGCATCTCACCAGCTGGTGCATCCTGGATCAGGGTCTTAGCTGGTAAGCAGAGTGTAGAAGGATTTAGGCCCCTGGAGCCCTCTCAGGGCATGTCTTACACAACCACATGCAGCATCACTTGTGAGGTCTACCTTGTTTTGTTCAAACCCCCTTTGGATCAGGATAAAAGAGTCCTGTGCTCTATGAGATTTTAGGAGGAGCTTTCCTGGGGAGAGTAAGTGCTACTCATTCATTCCTCTTTTCAAAGACTCTGAGATAGCATAGGAAGGCTGATGTAGAGATTGCCTCCTTAAGGACTGAAGAAGAGAATGCAAAGCTTGGCAAACTACAGCCATGGGGGTCAAACCTGGCCTGCTGCCTGTTTTTATACATTTGTATTAGAAAACAGTCATGCCCATTTATGTGTTGTCTATTATTGATTTTCTGCTCCAATGTCAGAGTTGAATAGTGGGCATGGAGACTGTATGGTCTACAAAGCTGAAACTATCTGCTCCCTGGCCCTGTACAGAAAAACTCTGTGGATCCCCTGCCTCAGAACATTGGGTCAGATGAGGTAGAATTCTTGGCTTGAATCCTGGCTCTGCCAATTCCTGTGTGTCCTTGGATAAATTACTCAATATCTCTGTTCCTCAGTTTCCTCATAAGTAAAATGGTGATGACAGTTCTGGGCTGCCCACTTCATGCAGCTGTTGTGAGGATTCAATGATTGAGCCTAAGGGAAAATTCAGTAAATGTGTGAGACATTATCCATCTTTGGTCTTCCCGGATTGAGCTATAGGACAGAGAGCAAAGCCCCTTGGCCTTGTTAGAACTGTTCCTGCCTCTGTAAAAGAAGAGGTGTGTTCTAGATCAGCACTTCTCAAACTCTGATTCTGTGGGCCTGGGAAGGGGCCTGAGAGCTTGCATTGCTAGCTAGCTCCCAGGTGCTGCTGCCTTGGCTGCACTGGGATCACACACTGAGTAGCAAGGGGCCAGGGATTTTCTGACCTTCCCTGGTCTTGAATCAATGAGCTGTCTTGAAAATGCTTCTGTAACTGTACCAGGGAGGTGCTTTTCAGGCACCCCCTCCCACCATCTGCTTTGGTGGAGGGTCCTGCACTTGCTTCAGCTTGTGGCCTAAGTGCATGAGTTGCAGGGTACTGGTGACATGAGATGGGTACTTTTCCACTTCCTGAGAGCTCTGGCCAGACCCTTCTTTGAGCAGCCAGGTATCTGGTGACAGGTTGACTCTCCTGTTGGGCCTGAGCAAAGCTGAACCCTGGAAAGATGGAGTCACTGGAGAGTACCTTAACTCCCTGCTTGCTGCCCCAGACAAGAAAACTCTAGTAGTCCTCATCATGTGTGGTTTCACTTTCCATGGTTTCAGTTATCCTTGGTCAACCATGGTTCAAAAGTATTAAATGGAAAATTCCAGAAAAAACCAACTCATAACTTTTGAATTAAAGCCACTCTGAATAGTGTGATGACATCTTGCTCTGTCTCATTCTGGATGTGAATCATCCCTTTGTCTCTACCCTGTATATACTCTCCGACCATGAGTCACTTAGTGGCTATCTTGGTTATCAGAATCATTGCCTCAGTATGGCAGTGCTTGTGTTCAAGTCACTCTTATTTTACTTAATGGCCCTGAGCACATGAGTAGTGATGCTAGCAAAGAGACTTAATAAGGAAAGAAAAAAATGTATGCTGAGATTGCCAAGGATAAGAATGAATCTTCTATCCATTATATTGTAAAAAAAAAAAAAGGGAAAAGAAATTTATAATAGTTTTGCTGTTGCACCTCAAACTGCAAAATTAATGGCCACAATGTGTTGTAAGTGCTCAGTTAAGATAAAAAAGCATTATTTTGAGGGTGGAAGACATGAACAGCAAACATGTTCTGATTGACAGCAACATGTTGCACCAGAAAGCACTGAGCCTAAATTAAGACTTTAGCAAGGGATCCCCTGAACTGAGTGCCAAACCATTTACAACAAGTAAAAGATGATTACACAGATTCAGGAATAAGTTTGGAGTGAAAAATATAAAAAACTACTGGAGAGGCTGCGTCTGATGATGAAGAAGTTGCTACCCTATTTCTAGCAGAGTAGAAGTTGCTTAGGGTTTGATACTATCCACGATTTCAGGCATCCATTGGGGGTCTAGGAACATATCCTGCTGCTAAGTGGGTACTAAGGTAGTCAGTTCTGCCTTGGCACCTGAATGTTCATAAGGTTGATCCTTCTGAAATGCCTGCTGTGCCAAGAGGCTGCCAGCTCTGTGGGGGAATTCTCTTGGATTTTTGTTCCTGACCATGTTTTCCACAAGTCTAGGGAGGCCTCAGGCTATTCACTCCAATTGCCATTCGAAGCCACCTACTGGCCTTTTTAAGAGGGGACTGTCCTGAAGCTGGAGGCAGAGCCAGGGTGGGGCAGGTGGAAGAGGAAGGAACAGGGGGTATGTGTCTTCACATCAGGAGGATTGTTGACAATTGTCCATCAGGTCAGGGTACTCGGTTAGACCCAGGTACATTGGGGTAGTAGCAGACTATCATGAAAAAGCTTGTGTTTTTAGGTTTAGACAACCCCAGGTTCAAATCCCACCTTCACCTCTTTTTCCAGAGAGATTTAGGCAAGGTTCTTAACCTCTCTGACCTTGTTTTCTCAAAGACTTGTGAAAATTAAGTAAAGTTATATGTTTCTCTGCTCAGATCTTCTAAGGCTTTCCTGTTAGCATCTCAGCAGCTCTGAATGCCCACAGACAGGATCTTGGATCCTACTTAGCTCAAGCTCTGGCACTTATAGAAATTCAGCAAAAATTCAGTCAACAAAAATTGGTACATGAAGACTCTATGCATGGTATAAGTTTTACAAGGGGATATAGACTAAAACAGTAATTTGATCAATTATCAACAATTTAATCCTTCTACTCATCAGAACCGTGAGTTCCTCATCTGTGATAGGAGGATAACATTGGACATTGTGGTGGGATAGCAAGGAGGGGATGATAATAGAGCCCAAGTTCTAGTACCCTGGAACACTCAAAACACTCACTAGTTCTTATCCCTTCTTGCAGCTATGATTTTAAAAAATGGCTGTAGAGCAGAGGCTGTGGGTTCCCTGTACAAAATGGCCTTTATGATGCTTTAAAAACTAGCTGGGGAATCAGGACGAATGCTCTGGAGTGTGCTACTTCTTAAAACATAGGTAGAGAAAGACTTAAGGTAACTTGACTCATGCTGATCAATTTTAATGAGCTCTGGATCTTCTTTTTAACTCTTCTCTTCTTGCCCATGACAACTTAAGACTTGGTGGCTTGTGTATTCAAGTCATCTTTGATGCTCTCTCTCTTTCTTTTTTTTTTACCTCATGTATCTGGTCTCTCATCAGGACCTTTGATTCTTCCTCCACCAAAGTCTCATGTCCAGCTAGTCCTACCTGTTTCTATCTACCCCAGCCTGCTTTGACCTTCTCCCCCACCCCCACTCCCATCTGGCCTGCTGAAAAGCTTGAGGTCAGCAGCTTTCCCAAACTGACCATACCAAAGTCACCTGGAGAAGCTTTAAAAAGAAAAATATGACCCTAAAGCTCTGAGCCCCATGATTCTGATTCAGCTAGTCAGGGATGGAACCTCAGACATCTGTGTTTTAAAATCTCCCCAGGTGATTCCAATTTGCAGTCTGGGTTAAGAACGCTGTTAGAGGCTTTCCTGCATTCAACTGCAAAATCAGAAGCCCAACAGCTTTTATAACTTCACTTTGCTCACCTGCAGAGGAAAGCCTTTCTATCCAGCCAGGCCCAATGCAGTTCTGTCAGAAACTTCAACTCCAGCCCAAATGCCTTCTACCTCCATTAAAAATTAAATGATGATTTCCTTCTGTTGTTTATGTTGCCTTTCATTGTATTTATTTGAGCTATATTCTTTATTCGACAGGAAACTTCTTGGGAAAGAATCCACAGCTTGTTTAACTTTGTACTTCCCATAATATTTAGTACAGGGCTTCTCACATGGTAAATATTCAATATATAATCACCAGATTGATTTATAGTTGTTTTGTGTCCCCCATAGGGTCTAGAATAGTTCTGAGAGCATAATAAACACTCAATAAACATTTCTTATTTGATTGACAAATGTATCTACTCAAAACCTATTGAGCAGTGGTTCTCAACCTTTCTAATGCTGCGACCATTTAATACAGTTCCTCGTGTTGTGGTGAATCGTAATGTAAATACGATTTCTGATGGTCTTAGGCGACCCTGCTAGTGGTTCTCAACCTGTGGGTCACTGCTGTAGAGCCTAAGACCATCAGAAAACAGGTCACGACCCACAGGTTGAGAACCACTGCTATAGAGGATTCAGAACAGTTCCTCACCCTATATTGGCTGAATAGCCATAGGCAAATAATGTACTCTGAGTGCCTTTGCCTCTGGGGTGGGTGCATGCAAGACCTGTGGACATCCCCCTTCCCCCACCCCACACACAACTTTCTACTCCCCCCACTTCTTGGAAATGCAGGAACTGATTATCTGCCTAGATGATCCTATCAGTGACACTATCACCTGGTAAAAATTGAAATTCCTAGGTTCTCAGCCTAGGAACCTTGAGCATTTAAAATTGAAATATTAAATAAGCACAGTGTTAGGCTTAGTTTTGTAATAAGATAATTTCATATAAAATTACTTTGAAAAATACCACTCACAGGAAAGTTAGAACAAACTGATTGGGAGTGTGGATACCCAGGTCCTAATCTCAAAGTTGCCACTGACCTGTTAGACAACTTGGTCAGGTCACTTAAGTCCCCTAAACCTCTGGCTTCTCTTCTGGAAAAATCAAGCTTTAGGTTATGGCCATTATTACTTCACTGGTCTTAGGCTCTACAGCTCTACAGGGTGAGAATGCTTGCAGGGTCGAATAAGACCATCGGAAAACACAGATATTTACATTATGATTCATATCAGTAGTAAAATTACAGTTATGAAGTAGCAACGAAAATAATCTTATGGTTGGGGGTCACTACAACATGAGGAACTGTATTAAAGGATTGCAGCATTAGAAAGGTTGAGAACCACTGCAGTCTAATAGAAGGCAATGTGCTCCATTTTCCTAACTAGATCTGCAAAGGCTCTACAGCACCTGACTCAGGACCATTATGCATATTGGAACACTCCATAAATGCTTATTGATTAATTAGGACTCCCTAGGCCATGCTTGGCAGGCAGAGATGGATTAAGTTGTTTAATAAAGCCTGTTCTAATGCATCCAAATCCTCTGTCAGGCTTTTCCTAGAGGGAGAAAAGGAGAAGGCAGGTTTTACAGCTGGTGGAAATATACTGGAAGAAGCTGTCAGGGGAATTAGTGGTGGAGATGAAACTGACAGAGTGATGGCCAGGCAGCCCTTTGCTATTAGTTGCACACTACCAGTTATGTCTGTTTTAATCTGGAGGATGTGTTGGTAATGATTTGAATGTGTGAATCACAACAATGCAAAGTTAATGTTGTTATTAGCATTTATGGCCATTATTACTTCACTTTTCTCTAACAGGGAGGTTGTTTTCTTCTTCAGTAATAGAATGGAAATATTCTTGCTCACTGTTATTTTTGAGAACTGCAAGTGAAAGTTGGCCCTTTTGCCCCTCAAAGCCATAGCTACAAACCTTTTCCTTTAAAGACCTAATTTTAAAACAGTGGCTAGACCTAGAAATCTATCCTTTTAAGCTCAGATGTGGCATGGCAAAGGTTATATCTCCACTCCTGTAATTTTCCTCTGGGGAATGACTAGACTTTTGCTAACAAAGTATTGGTTAAATTTCACCTACTGGGAAAAAGAAAACTGACAAAATGTGTCACATTGCGTGGGCACAGGGCTACAGAGTGTTTTTTTTCCCAGCAGCTGGTAAAGATGTGAAGATGTTACTTGATCCTTTGCCCCGAGGAAAGTGGTAGATGATATATTTGCCTGAATAAGCAAACGTGAATAATAAAAGCAAAAGCAAACAAAGAAACATTTTTTTCAGGGCTCTCTGAAGCTTTTCTTGAGAGAAGGAGAAAAGGTGAAATGGAATTATTGAGATAATTTTCTCAATTCTCTAGTTCACTTTGTGCTGGGGAATGGTCTCAAGCCCAGAGGGCTAGCCTTTCTTTGAGATTGGCTCTTTTCACACTATAATCAAAATAAGATTTTTGAGAGTATCACCTGTAAAACTATGCAATTGTCTCCCATGTGATGCCATGGAAGGTTCATTAGATAAGTAAGTTCTAGTAAGTACATTATAGGAATAATCTTGCATCATCGAGAGTCCTGGGTGACCTGATACTTTAAAAAATATCCTTATATCTGATTCTGTCAAAAGAACATTATTTAAAAAATACAAGGGTAGGCAAAAATAGGTTTATAGTTGTGGGTACATGAAACAAGAGTTTATTCTTCTATGGTTATTTTTTAATTATTGTGTTATTTGTTTTACTCTTGTTATTATTTTGTATCCTTACTTATGATTTATCTTTTAGGTAGTAATGTCTGATAATTTAACCTACATTTGTCTGCCCCTGTATGTTGATTATGAAGTTCTCCATGAAATGTCTTATGGTTGAATGATTTTTTCCTTACCAATTAGGCATCAAAGGTCCTATTTCAAAAGAAACTTGGAAAAGTTACCAGTTTTTTTTTTTACATTTTGACCTTGAATGTTGTTTTCAGATGTTTAGCTTACTTTTTTGTTTATAGTTTACAAAGAGAGTCTGCATACAGGTGTGTGTGTGTGTGTGTGTGTGTGTGTGTGTGTGTATGCGCACATGCATATATGTGTAGAAACAGGAGAGGAAAAGTCCATTTTTGACTCTTAGAGATGGTTGTAGTTCTATTGATTTACCTGTTGTCAGCAAACCCTGATGGTCAGAGAGAAGCAGAGATTCCTGTCCTCTCTGCCTAGATACACAGGCATCCTTGGGGCTAGTGTTCAGGTCTCTGCTGTCAGCTCTCAGGCTCAGGGTCTGCCTAGTGCCTTCGTCAGTAAGAATTGCCCTTTCTCCTCACATCACCTGTGTCTGGAAGTCAAATTGGGCAATGCAGGTGGGGAAGGGATTAGCATGGAGGTGGTAACCAGGGCTGGGTGATGGGTTTTTTTTCCAAGAGATGATGAGCACCACCATACTGAGTAGATAAGTGTACATTATATAAACAGGCCCAAAATGCCTCAATATATTGGCCCCTAGGTTGTTTATTTGTTCACTGCAGACTGAGACCCATTACCTCAAAAACCTGCCTGTGCCAAACTCAAAATTTTATATATCCAATTATTTAAAAAATAACAAGGATATTTTTAGTCATTTAGGGCCTTCCTGCTTTGAATACCATGCAAACCTCCCCCAGCATCTGCTGGCCATTGATAAGCTAGAGCCCACCCTGACAGGGCCCTTTGCAGTTCTCTGACTAAGAGACTCCCTGCCACCTTCGGAGTCTAGGCATCACCTAGACACAAAAGCCCCTCTCTCCCAGGAGTTCCCTGGCCTCCCTTTCTTCTGAGTAGCAGCCCCCTTTGGACAGTCTGATGCTGAGGGATGTCCTTCTCATGCAACTCTGTCCAAGTGGCTATCAATAAAGCAGTTATTGCCTCTCATGGTTATTTCCTTTACCTTGATCAGTTCCCAAATTTCTTGAATCCTCTACAGTATGTTACAATCAAGACTCTGTAACTCTTGGCTATCAGACCATACTCTGTCTCTGAACCAAAGTGCTGCCCATAGAAAGCATATGTTTGCATTGTCCCCGCCCCCGCAACTCTTTCTCTAATAGAAAGGATGCTAAGTCTTACAAAGCTTGTTCATTCTGAAACACCCACAGAAATAAATGATCCTATCAAGAGGCAACCATTAACTGGTAATGTTTTTATTGCTTAAGTAAAATGGAATGTACATAGATGTTTATTTTATTATTGCTCTGCAGTTACAGTTCAGCCTTTGTGTATGATGTATATAAATGAAATGTTTAAAAAAAGAGAAAGGAGTAAGAGTGGAGTTTGTGGTGGAGAAAAAAATGAGTAGAAATAAAAATGTTATCAATTGTTTTACGTCTTGTGCCAATATTCTTTATAACTAGATTGCAAACTTTTTGAGAGCATAGATAAATGTCTTATTCTTATATCATTACTGTCCTGGTATGATATTAGATTAATATTTGTTTTCAATGAATATTGTTGATGAGTAAAAAGGTAGAGGAGAAGATGACATGGGTAGAGAAAGATAGAGGGAAATAAAAAGACAAGGACTTAGACTGGAAGAGAGAAAATGATTAAAGGAAGCACTGCCATGTGACCTTAGGTAAGTCACATTCCTAACCCGTAGGATGGGGATAAGATCGCAGTGTGATAGGACATGGAAAGTCCTATGGAAATGGAAGGACTTTCATTGGGGCAAACGCATATTTATGTATTTTATTTTCTCTGCTAAAAAGCCATGAAAGTAGCCTTTAGAAGAGTGGCAATACTAGGGCATCTGGAATCACTGGGAAAGTGTCAGAGATTTAGGAGGAAGGTTCCTAGAGCCCACTTTAGAAGACAAAGAGCAGCCTCTGCATTGGGGGGTAGATTTTGTCTAGTTAGGTTCTTTGTGTTTTCAGGGTTCAGAAAACAAAATCCAGACCCCTGGACAATGGATCCTAGGAGAGGAAAGGGGCCTCAGGACTCTGTGTTGGCAGATCCTGGTCCAATCTTCACCTGCTCTCTGGGTCCAAGTGGTACCTGGGTGTGAACACATTAAGTGAACCAAAGCATGGAGAAGTAAATCTTAGTGGCCCAAGGTAGATGCTCCCTCAGTGGAGCTGCAGTGAGGGACCACTTGATGTTTCTAGAAAGAGTTGTGGTGACCTACATAGGAATCTCCATCTTGGAAGAACATTATCAGTCAGTTTGGATTATCAAAGGGTGAGCAGAGTCTCAAAAGAGAGACATTAGACTTCCTACTAACAAGGCATGTGTGGATTTGAGGGATTGGTTAGAAAAACAACAAATATTGGAATTTACACTTGATATTTGTAGAGCAGTTCCAACCAGTTCTATTATGATTGAACATAATGGATGCAGAACCAAATACATGTTCAGGGCAAGATGAGAACAACTCTAAAAAGGTTTAGAAGATAATAAGGTTGGTTGGACACATTCATTGCTCTGAATTATGTGGCTTTGCCTGGTGAAATCATATCATAGACCAATCCTTTCAAGCTGGTTTCTACAGCATGTGGGCAGAAACAGAGGTTAAAAAAGTCTTCAGAGTTGCAAACAAATCCTGGATGGACCCCCAGGCAACTGGTTTAAAAAAGTCAGGGGGAAAAAAGGAAACTTGAAAACTTCTCACAACTGTTCTAGATTTCAGTGCTCCCCACCATTTGCTGCATATTTCAAGAGGCGGGAGATTATAGAACATTGTGGGGGTATTGCCAAGGTAATTATGCAACCTTGGCCTTAATGAAGGGTACATCTACCTAAAGACTCCCCTTCAGCAGTATTTGATCAGAACTCTTTACCCCAGGCACTAACATACATTATATCTTTTTCTAAGTCCCTTTCCTTAAAAAAGGAGAAGCCTGGACAAACTATTACTATTTTTGAAACAAAGTCCATCCCTCATTCCCCCCACTGTCATAGAAAATTGAAGAAAGTGGTGAAAAATGGAAAGAATAAAAAAGTCTCCCAAAACTCTACCATTCTGACAATCAAGCTACATTTGGCATAGGTACATAGCTATATATTCATATATGTGTATATATTTGTTAAATTGTTTATATAATTAAGATCATGTGGAACTGAACAGATGAATACGTATTTTTTTTTTCAGATGAATACTTTCTGCTTTTTGGCTTGATATTTGACATAAGCATTTCCCCATATTACTAAAAACTCTTCATAAATATTTAAAATAAGCGAATAACATTTTCTTTTGAATGCACCATAATTTGCTTATCCATTCCCCCATCCTGAAGCATTTCAGTTCTTTCCAACTTATTTGTTATTATAAATTGTACTTCATTTAGCAACTTTGTGTGTGATTTTTTTTCCCTGTTTTGGATGGCTTGACTGATATGAATATTTTTGAGGTCTTCAGAGGCATTGCCAAAACACTTTCATAAAGATTGTACCACTGACAGTTCACCAGCAGTGAATTTCCTTTCACTCTACCTCATCAGCATTGGGTAATCAATCCTATCTTTTAAGAAAATGACAAATTTTAGAGCTAAAAAAGCTGTATCTTATTACTCAAACTAGAGGCCTGGTGCATGAAATTTGTGCATGGGGGATGTGGGGTGTCCCTCAGCCCAGCCTGCACCCTCTCCAATCTGGGACCCCTTGAGGGATGTCCGACTAAATGGGCCTAAACAGGCAGTTGGACATCCCTCTCACAATCCAGGACTGTTAGCTCCCAACTGCTTGCCTGCCTGCCAGCCTGATGACCCCCTAATGACTTTCCTGCAGTCCTGGGTCCCCTCCAACTGCTCTCCCCTGCAGGCATGGATCCCCCCCCAACTTCCCTCCCCTGCTTGCCTGATCGCCCACAACTGCCCTCCCTTGCAGGCCTGGTCCTTCCCGACTGCCCTCCCCTACAGTCATCTTGTGGTGGCCATCTTGTGTTCACATGGGGGCAGGATCTTTGACCACATGGGAGCAGCCATCTTGTGTGTTGGAGTGATGGTGAATCTGCATATTACTCTTTTATTAGATAGATAGAGGCCTGGTACATGGGTGGGGGCCAGCTGGTTTGCCCTGATAGGTGTCCCACATCAGGGTGGGGTTCCCTTTGCGGTGGGGGGCAGCCTGGATGAGGTGCCTGTGGTGGTTTTCAGGCTGGCCATGCCTCCCAGCAACCCAAGTGGAGGCCCTGTTATCTGAGATTTATTTATCTTCTACAATTGAAACTTTGCAGCCTGGAGTGGAACCAAGCCTTTTGCTGGCTCTGTGGCAGCAGCCATTTCTGTTGGGATTTATTTAAATTTTTAAATTAAAACTTTGTAGTCTTAAGTTGGCCAGGATGTGCAGAAAGCTTGGCTTCCTCAAATGCCGGGGACAACCCTAGCCTCCTGCTCTCTCCAGCTCTGTGGATGCTGCCATTTTTGTTGGGATTTTTTTATCTTCTATAATTGAAACTTTGTAGCCTTGAGTGGAGATCTGGGCCCGCCAGGGTATATGGAAAGCTTGGCTTCCTCTATCACCAGGGAAACCCATGCTTCCCTCTTGCTTGTTCCCTGGCCACAGCCATCTTGGTTGGGGTTAATTTGCATACTTGCTATTGATTGGATGGTGGGTGTGGCTTGTGGGCATGGCTTGTGAGTGTAGCAGAGTGTTGGTTAATTTGCATATTGCTATTTTATTAGGTAGGATTGTTGCCAATTTTTTTTCTTTGCTTGCCTTTCTATTTTTGTCTGTGATTTTTCCATGCATTTTCCCCACTTGTCTATTGACCTATTTACCAAAGCCATATATATGATATTCATAATTTTTACATTGTATTTACTATAATTATTTCTTGTTTATTGTCCTTTATATTTTTATTTATTTATTTATTTATATTTTTTTAAAGATTTTTTTTTATATTTTATTGATTTTTTACAGAGAGGAAGGGAGAGAGATAGAAAGTCAGAAACATCGATGAGAGAGAGACATCGATCAGCCACCTCCTGCATGCCACAGTGGAGATGTGCCCGCAAGCAAGGTACACGCCCCCGACCGGAATCCAACCCGGGACCCTTCAGTCCTCAAGCCGACGCTCTATCCACTGAGCCAAACCAGTCTTGGCTCTCCTTTTTATTTTTGAATGCATACAAATTGTAAATTTATTGATTATTTTCTTTTATATTTTTTTATTCTTCTTAGATAGAAATTAGGCACTATTCACCTATATGTTCTTATAGTTTTGTTTCAACCATGTAACTTCTTATATTTAACTTTTTAAACTATCTGGAATTTAGTACTTTGAAATATTTCTGAGGTGCAATTTTAAAAATGGACTTTTCCCCTTAAATGGCTGATTATTATAGCTTTATTGACTGAACAATTCTTCATTTCTCTACTGACTGGTGATGACTCTTTTATTAGATACTGAAATTTTACATATATTAGTATTTAGCTTAAGGCTAAATATGTGTGATATTCCATCAATTGTTTTAAAACATAGCAGAGCTAGACACTCCCATTACTTCATGCCCCCTTTCCCAATCCTTATTGATTTTAGAGAGAGGGAGGGAAAGAAATATCTAAGAAAGAGAGAAACATTGATTGGATCAATTACTATTTTTGAAACAAAGCCCGTCCCCCATTCTTCTATATGCTCCCCAAGTGAGGATTGAACCCACAATCTGAGTGTGAGCACTGACTGGGAATCCAACCCCCATCCTTTGCTGTATAGGATGATGCTCCAACCAACTGAGCTTCACTGGCCATGGCTACTTTTTTTTTTAATCTTTATTGTTTAGATTATTACAGTTGTTCCTCTTTTTTCCCCCTCAATCCACCCCTCTATCCAGTTCCCACCCCACCCCATGCCCTTATCTCCCCAACCCCACTGTCCTCATCCATAGGTGTACGATTTTTGTCCAGTCTCTTTCCACACACACCTCACCCATTTTCCCCTGAGGATTGTCAGTCCACTCCCTTTCTATGCCCCTGATTCTATTATATTCACCAGATTATTCTGTTCATCAGATTTTTTTATTCACTTGATAGATATGTATTTATTGTTCATAATTTTGATCTTTACCATTTTCTTCTTCTTCCTCTTCTTAAAGAATACCTTTCAGCATTTCATATAATACTGGTTTGGTGTTGATGAACTCCTTTAGTTTTTTCTTATCTGTCAAGCTCTTCATCTTACCTTCAATTCTGAATGATAGCTTTGCTGGGTAGAGTAATCTTGGTTGTAGATTTTTGCTATTCATCATTTTAAATATTTCTTGCCACTCCCACCTGACCTGCATAGTTTCTGTTGAGAAATCAGCTGACAATTATAAAGGTCCTCCCTTGTAGGTAATTAACTGTTCTTCTCTTGCTGCTTTTAATATTCTCTCTTTGGCTTTTGCTCTTGGCATTTTAATTATGATGTGTCTTGGTGTGGTCCACTTTGAATTCCTTTTGTTTGGGCTTATCTGTGCATCCTGGACTTGTAAGTCTATTCCTTTCTCCAGGTGGGGAAGTTTTCAGTCCTTATTTCTTCTAATAGGTTTTCAGTATTTGCTCTCCCTTTCTTCTTCTGACACCCCCATAATTCTGATGATGGTATGCTTAAAGTTGTCCTAGAGCAGTGGTTCTCAACCTGTGTGTGGGTCACAACCCTTTTGGGGGTCAAATGACACTTTCACAGGGGTCGCCTAAGACCATCGGAAAACACAGGTATTTACATTATAATACATAACAATAGCAAAATTACAGTTATGAAGTATGGTTGGGGGTCACCACAACATGAGGAATTGTATTAAAGGGAAATGGCATTAGAAAGGTTGAGAACCACTGTCCTAGAGGCTCCTTACACTATCTTCAAATTTTTGTATTCTTTTTTCTTTTTTCTTTTCCAGTTGTTTTCTGCTTCTTTGTATTTCAAATCTTTGACTTGATTCTTGTGGTCCTCTAGTCTACTGTTAGGTCTCTGCATAATATTTTATTTTCAGTCAGTGTATGCTTAATTTCTATCAGTCCTTTTTCATCTCCTCTTGGGTCTCGCTAAATTTATCCATCTTTTCTAGGAAATTCTTGAAAAACTTTATAACCGTGTTTTGCTTTGTTTTTAATCTTTTTTTAAATTAATTTTTTATACATATCTCCCCATTGCCCCCCCTCCCTCCCCAGCATACCCCAACCCCCCAGTGTCAATGTTCATTGGTTATGCTTATATGTATGCATACAAGTCCTTTGATTGATCTCTTATCTACCTCACCTAACTTTAATCTTCCTGCTGTAATTTCACAGTCTGATGCTTTACTACCTCTGTATCTATCCTTTTGTTCATCAGTTTATAATGTTCTTTATTACCCACAAATGAGTGAGATCATGTGATGCTTCTCCTTCATTGACTGGCTTATTTCACTAAGCATAAGGTTCTCCAATTCCAACCAGGTTGCTGCAAATGGTAAGAATTCCTTCTTTTTAATGGCAGCATAGAATTCCATTGTGTAGATGTACCACAGTTTTCTGATCCATTCATCTGCTGACGGGCACCTAGGCTGTTTCCAAATTGTGGCTCTTGTAAATTGTGCTACTATGAACATAGGGGAACATAAATCCTTTCTGATTGGTGTTTGTGTTTTCTTAGGATAAATTCCTAAGAGTGGGATTACAGGGTCAAATGGGAGATCCATTTTTAGTTTTTTAAGAAAACTCCATACTGTTCTCCACAGTGGCTGCACCAGTCTGCATTCCCACCAACAGTGCATAAGGGTTCCTTTTTCTCCGCATCCTCGCCAACACTTGTCGTTTGTTGATTTGTTGATGATTGCCATTCTGACAGGTGTAAGATGGTATTGCATTGTCATTTTGATTTGCATCTCTCGGATGATTAGTGACTTTGAACATGTTTTCATGTGTCTCTTGGCCTTCCTTCTGTCGTCTTTTGAAAAGGATCTATTTAGGTCCGTTGCCCATTTTTTTTATTGGATCGTTCATCTTCCTTTTGTTAAGTTGTATAAGTTGGCTGTAGATTTTGGAGATTAAACCTTTATCCGTGATATCATTTGCAAATACGTTCTCCCATAGAGTGATCTTTCTTGTTGTTTTGTTGATGGTTTCTTTTGCTGTGCAAAAGCTTTTTATTTTGATGTAGTCCCATCTGTTTATTTTTTCTTTAGCTTCCATTGCCTTTGGAGCAGTATCAGTGAAGAAGTTCTTTCGGCATATATCTGAGATTGTCTTGCCTGTGGACTCCTCTAGTATTTTTATGGTTTCCCTTCTAATGTTTAGGTCCTGTATCCATTTTGAGTTTATTTTTGTATTTGGTGTAAGTTGGTGGTCCAGTTTCATTTTTTTTGCATGTATCTGTCCAATTTTCCCAACACCATTTATGAAGAGGCTATCTTGGCTCCATTGTATGTTCATGCCTCCTTTGTCAAATATTAGTTGAGCATAGTGGTTTGGGTGGATATCTGGGTTCTCTATTCTATTCCATTGGTCTATATGTCTGTTCTTGTGCCAGTACCAGGCTGTTTTGAGAACAGTTGCTTTGTAGTATAGCTTGAAATCTGGTATTGAGATCCCACCTACTTTATTCTTCTTTCTCAGAATTGCTGTAGCTATTCCCAGTCTTTTTTTGTTCCAGATGAATCTATGAAGAATTCTTTCTAGGTTTGTGAAATATGTCATTGGTATTTTAATGGGTAGTGCATTGAATCTATTGATTGCTTTGGGTAGTATGGACATTTTAATGATGTTGATTCTCCCAATCCATGAGCGTGGTATGCTCTTCCATCTGTTAACATCTTCCTCTATCTCTTTTTTCAGTGTCCTGTAGTTTTCTACATATAGGTCTTTTACCTCTTTAGTTAGGTTTATTCCTAGGTATCTTAATTTTTTTGGTGCGATGGTAAATGGGATTGCTTTTTTATAATTTCACTATTAGTGTATAGAAATGTCACAGACTTCTTAGCATTAATTTTGTATCATGCTACATTGCTGAATTCATTAATTACGTATATTAGTTTTGGAATGGAGTCCTTTGGTTTTTTTACGTACAATATCATGTCATCTGCAAATAAGGACAGCTTTACTTCTTCTTTTCCAATTTCGATGCCTTTTATTTCTTCTTCTTGTCTAATTGCAATGGCTAATACTTCCAGTATTATGTCGAACAGGAGAGGTGAGAGTGGGCATCCCTGTCTTGTTCCTATTCTTAGGGGAAATAGTTTTAGTTTTTGTCCATTGAGTATGATGTTAGCTGTGGGTTTATCATATATGGCTTTTATGATGTTGAGGTATGATCCTTCTATTCCCACTTTGCTGAGAGTTTTTATCAAGAAAGGGTGTTGGATTTTTGTCAAATGCTTTTTCTGCATCAATTGATGTGACTATGTGATTTTTATCTCTCAATTTGTTTATGTGATGTATCACATTTATTGATTTGTGGATATTGTACCATCCCTGCATTCCTGGGATAAATCCTACTTGGTCATGGTGTATGATCTTTCTGATGTACTGCTGGATCCGATTTGCTAGAATTTTGTTGAGGATTTTGGCATCTATGTTCATGAGAGATAGTGCCCTATAATTCTCTTTCATTGTGTTGTCTTTATCTGGTTTTGGTATTAGGATGATGCTGGCTTCATAGAAGGTGTTTGGAAGTGTTCCTTCTTCTTGAGTGTTTTTGAATAGTCTGAGGAGAATAGGTTTTAATTCTTCCTTGAATGTTTGGTAAAACTCTCCTGTGTAGCCATCTGGTCCCGGGCTTTTATTTGCTGGAAGCTTTTTGATTACTGCTCCAATTTCTTCCATAGTTATTGGACTATTGAGATATTTGGCTTCCTCCTCATTGAGTTTTGGGAGGTTATATTTTTCTAGGAAAATGTCCATTTCTTGCAGGTTGTCCAATTTGTTGGAATAGAGTTGTTCATAGTATTTTTTAACAATCCTTTGTATTTCCACAGGGTCTGTTGTTATTTCTCCTCTTTCATTTTTGAATTTGTTTATTTGGGTCTTCTCTCTTTGCTTCTTGGTGAGCCTGGCTAGAGGTCCATCAATCTTGTTTATCATTTCAAAGAACCAGCTCTTGGTTTTGTTGATCTTTTGAATTCTTCCTTTGGTCTCCAAGTTGTTTATCTCTGCTCTGATTTTCACTATTTCCTTCCTTCTGAGTACACTGAGCTTTTCTTGTTGCTCTCATTCTAGCTCTTTGAGTTGTAGGTTTAGGTAATTTATTACCATTGTTTCCTGTTTTTTGCCGTAGGCTTGTAGGGCTATGAACTTCCCTCTCAAGACTGCTTTTACTGTGTCCCATAAATTTTGTATTGTTGTGTTGTCATTGTCTTTTGTTGCCATGATGTTTTTTATTTCTTCCTTGATCTCTCTGGTTACCCAGTCATTGTTTAATAGCATGCTGTTTAGTCTCCATGTGTTTGATTTCTTTCTATTGTATTTATTATTGTTTATTTCCAGTTTTATGCCACTGTGGTCTGAGAAAATGCTTGATATGAATTCTATCTTCTTGAATTTGAAGAGACTTTTCTTATGACCCAACATATGATCTATGTTTGAAAATGACCCATGTGCACTGGGAGAAGAATGTATATTCTGTGCCTTTGGGGTGAAATGTTTTGAAGATGTCAATTAAGTCCATCTGGTCTAGTGTGTCATTTAGGATTGATGTTTCTTTGCTGATTTTTTGTTTAGAGGATTTTTCCAATGGTGACAGTGGGGTATTAAAATCTCCTACTATGATTGTATTGCTGTCAATCTCTCCCTTAATATCCTCCAAGAATTTTTTTTATGTATTTAGGTGCTCCTATATTGGGTGCATATATGTTTACCAGAGTTATTTCTTCTTGTTGGATTGTTCCCTTTAGTATTATGAAGTGGCCTTCTTTATCTCTTGTTATGTCCTTCACTTTGAGATCTAATTTGTCAGATATAAGTATTGCAACCCCAGCTTTTTTTTCATTTCCATTTGCCTGAAATACCATGTTCCATCCCTTCACCCTCAATCTGTGTGCATCTCTTTTCCTGAGGTGGGTTTCTTGCAGACAGCAAATATATGGTTCATGTTTTCTTATCCAATTGGTTACCCTATGTCTTTTGATTGGAGCATTTAATCCGTTTCCATTTAAAGTTATTATTGATAAATACTTATCTGTTGCCATTTTTAGTCCTTACCCCTGAGTTCCTTCTTCACTTCCTCTTTCTTTTTATTACAGCAGACCCTTTAACATTTCTTGCATTGCTGGTTTGGTGGAAATATATTCCCTTAGTCTTTTTTTGTCTGTGAAGCTTCTGATTTCACCTTCAATTTTGATTGAAAGCCTTGCAGGGTACAGTATTCTTGGATTCAGACCCTTCCTTTGCCTGACTTTGTATATTTCATTCCATTCTCTCCTGGCCTGATGAGTTTCTGTTGAAAAATCAGTAGCTAGTCTTATGGGGTTTCCTTTGTAGGTAACTTTCTGTTTCTCTCTGGCCTCATTTAAGATTCTTGCTTTGTCGTTGCTGTTTGCCAATTTAATTATAATGTGCCTTGGTGTCGGTTTTGTGGGGTTCATTTTGCTTGGGACTCTGTGAGCTTCTTGGATTTGTGTGGGTTTTTCCTTTCCTATATTGGGGAAATTTTCTGTCATTATTTCTTCAAACAGGTTCTCTAATCCTTGTTCCATTTCCACTCTTTCTGGAACCCCAATTATGCAGATGTTGGTTTTTTTCATGTTATCCCAAAGTTCCCTTAGGCTCTCCTCTTGCTTTTTAATTTTTTTTTCTAGAAGCTGCTGTACTTGGGTATTTTTTCCTACCATGTCTTCTACCTCACTGATGTGATCCTCTGCTTCTTCTAGTCTGATTTTGATGCTTTCTATTGAGTTCTTTAAAGCAGTGATGTCATTTTTTATTTCTTTGTGCATTTCTTCATGCTTCTTCTTCATTTCCTCTCGGCTCTTACTCAGATTGTCGATTTTGTCTTCGATTCTTTTCATCCATCTTATGATAATTTCTGTGAACTCTTTCTCTGGCAGGCTTATTTTTGCTTCTATTTCATTTACTTCCTTTTCTGGTGATACCTGCCTATCTGTCGTATGCAGGCTGTTTCTTCTTCTGCCCATGGGTTTTCTTCTCCGGGTGTTTGGTTATGTGGTTCTCTCTCTTACATTGATTCAAAGGCACAAACTACAACACGACCGGGTACAGTACACAAGACACTGAACAGATATGTATTCACGATGTTAATAATCACCAATAAGGTGACCACCAATGAAAGACTAATTAGGGCTAAGTAGAGAAAGAAGAAGAGGAAAATGAGGGAAAAAGAAAGGAAAGAAGTGCCCAAATCAGATTGGGAGAGGGAAAAAAAAAACTAAATGAACAAAAATATAAAATAAATTAAAATAAAATAAAGGAGAAGAAAAAGAAAAGAGAAAGAGAAACAAAGTCAGAGAGAAAAGAAAGTGGATAAGAGAGAAAAGGGGAACAAAATATAGATGTCAGGAGAAAACTCCAATAGAACAGTCACTAATCCCAATAAAGGCCAGCAACCAGTACCTGGAGATTAATACAAACTGCAAATAACAACTGGTATTGAGGGAGGCGAGGGAAAAGAGAAGTAGAATATAAAGCAAGCAAAAAGCAAAATAAAACAAGTCGAATAAACTAAAACAATCTCACAAAAAAGTTAAAAAAATCGACATAATCACTGTTCAGGCAAATAGGAAAAAAAGGACATAGAGAAAAAACAACTTTTTGGCTAGTGAAGAGAAGAAGGGAGAGGTTTGTATGGACTTGTAGTAGGGGATTTGAAATTAGATATCTAAGTGGGGTGGAATTTTAACCAGGTAAAGAGAAAGAATAGGGAGAATCTAAAGTTGGAAAAGGGAAAGAGAAACAAGACAACAAAATGGGTAAAGTTAGGTGGAAAGTGTTGGTATAAAGGCAGAGTTGAGTTGGAGTAAAATTATGCTAAAGGAAAGATGAAAATAGAATATAAAACTCTAATCCTGAAGTAAAATAAAGAGAAAACAAAATGACACTTGTTTTTTTCCAAAAAGGTAAAAAGCTAGTAGTTATAATACTAGTTGAAAACAAAAATGTAATAATTAAAAAGGTAAAATCAATTGAGGTGGAAAGAAAAAAATAGTCTTTTAATTAAAATATGTAAAAATGAAAAAGAAAAAAAATTTAAAAAAAGAAAGAAAAAGAAAAAAAAATAGAATGGTCCTTCACTTCCACTATTATTCTGCTTGGCACTCCTCTTTCCCAGTAGGAAGGTATTGCAGTTCCCTGTCTTGCACTGTTGATATTTTAATGTCTTTATTCTTTTGTGGTTATGCGAGAGTTTTAATTTGTGCATCATCCAGTGGGTGGCAGTGTTTCAGAATTGATCTCTGAGGCAAAGCACAGGACCTCTCTAGGCTGTGCTCAGATCCTGCTACTCTGTGGTTCTCAAAGCCGGTTTGTGGGGATTTTGCAGCCGGGACACTGCAATAATTCCCAAGCTATTCCTCTGCCTTAGACAAAAACGAGTCGTTTTCCAGAGCTCCCCTCTGTCAACAGCTCGGAGAGTTTGCCTCCACACTTAGGGATCACGCCCTGCCCACCTCCGCAGACCTCTCCAGAGGCAGCTTTCCCGCAGCCTGGCTCCCACAGTGTGCGCGTCTCTGTTCTGAGGGGCAGGAGACCTCACCTTATCTCAGGCGAAATCTGACCTTTCTGTGTGCCGTGTGGATCTCTGAATCTGCCACCCGCGTGTCTGTGACGATTGGAGAGTGGTGTTCTGGGTCCCCCGCTGTTCGGTTAGTAATTCAGCCTCAGTGTTCAGACCGCCGCAGACATCCACCTCCCTCGGCAAGATGGCGTGGTCTCTGCGTTCACGCTGGTGGCTCCAGCCGACAAAAACCCCGCGGCATGGGGCTGCCTGGCCAGGAGAGCCCCTTCCAGCCGTTCTCCGCCTTCTCCTGGAGGATAACTAACTCTTAACTTGCCAACAAACACTCCCTGTGCGACTCTCAGCTGCTCTCTCTCCCTCTGCCCAGGGACAAAGCTCCAGACGTGTCCGTCTATTCCGCTGCCATTTTTTTCTCCCATAACTGTGGTTTTTAACTCTATATCCAGTCATTTGTTTTCCTCCATTTCTTTTGTTTGTGATCTGTTTCTTTGTGTCTACATTTCACTGCTTCCCTGAGTTGATAGAGTAGCTTTGTGTGCTAGGTGTCCTATATGGCCTAGTAGCTCTACCTCCCCAGTTACCTGAGGTGGACTCTCTTGGTGCACCCCTTTGTGACTGTGTGTACAGCCTTGTTGTAGTAAAATCTTGATTGTGTTGGTATCACTGGGGGGACTTGACCTCCAAGCCAATTGGTTGTGCAGATCAGCTGTGTCTACACTGGGAGAACTTCTGTGCTGGAGTCAGCCTTATAATACAAGACTTGCAAAATTGCAAAAGCCTCTATACTCAGCTTGGATGGAGCAGAGTCTCAGGGCTGAACAGACAGCCTTGGCTTCCTGTCAGTCCTGCCCTATGAGGCCTCTTGGGCAGTGTCCCTCAGTAATTGCTACAGCCCTCTCTGTGTGCAGTTGCCCTTGTGTGCCTCCAGATCTCTGCCTTTCATGGCTCCCCTGAGTTTGCATGTGCTCCTGGGGCCCATATGAGTCTGGGTCCCCAGGGTCTCACCCAAAACTGCGGTTCACTGCAGTTGGAAGTGGAGTTCAGCGCATTTGAAAGTTTCTGTCTTCCTCTGGCTAGAGAAAGCCAGCGGCAAATCAGCAGTCAGTACCCTCTGTGCGCACTGGCATGCACTCCTCCAGACCTCTGCCTTTTGTGGGTCCCCTGAGTTTCCATACACTCCTTCCCTTTTCCTACAGAGTCCTCTCTATGAGTCTTTCCCAGAACTGGGGTTCAGTGCAGTTAGAACTGGGGTTCAGTGCAGTCAGAAGTTTCTGTCTCTCTCCCGCTAGAGGAAGCCTGCCAGGCAATCTGATGCCCATCCTCTCCATGTGCGTATCTCTATACCTCAGCTTTTTTCAGCTCCTCTGAGTCTCTGTAAGCCCCTCTCTTTCCTTCTAATTGTAGAATTTTCACTTAGACAGCTTTTCTGTGGTTCTGAATGATGTCTGTTTTGTCTTTTAGCTGTAGTTTGAAATTGTTGTGCAAAGCAGCAATTTAGGTGTTTGCCTATACCACCATCTTGGTTTCTCTCCAGTGTATGCTTAATTTCTAGTTGGACCTTTTTCATATCCTCGAGGGTCTCACTAAATTTATTGGCCTTTTCTAGAAAATTCTTGAAAAACCTTATAACCATGGTTTTGAACTCTATATCTAGTAGTTTGCTTTCCTCCATTTCTTTTATTTGTGACCTGTTTCTTTGTCTCTGCATTTTAGCTGCTTCCCTGAGTTGAGAGAGGGCTTTGTATGCTAGGTATCCTATAGGGCCTAGTGGCTTAGCCTCCCCAGATACCTGAGGTGGAAATTTTTGATGTACCCTTTGTGGGCTGTGTGCACAGTCTTGTTGTAGTTTAAGCCTTGATTGTTGTTGGTATCACTGGGAGGAATTGACCTCCAGGCCAGTTGGATGTGAGGATCAGCTATGTGTATGCTGGGAGAACTGTACTGGAGATACTTTTATGTGGCAAAGACTTTTATGGGGCTTTGTTGCTCAATGACTCTTCCCCCTGAATGTGTTCCTTATGAACCTAAGGAGTTGTAATCTGGATGGTCCCACTCTGACCATTGGGTACACTGTCTTTTGGATCTCCAAGGAGGTGCTTATTTAGCCTCAGCCTGAGGGCACCCAGCAGGAGTTATGGAGAGATGTGCAGATTCCTCTTCTTTGTTTGGGTTTTGGAGGTGCCCAGGTGAGGCCCAGCTGTGAAGCAATTAAAGCTGCTGTGGGGCCTTGGCCTTTTTTTGGATGGTCTGGGTCTCTCTGACTCAGCTGCAGTTTGTGAGGTAAGTTTAGATTTCAAAGGACCAGGCCATTCATATGTAAAAGCCTCTGTGCACAGCTTGGTTGGGGTAGAGTCTCAGGGTGGAGAAAACAGCAATGGCTTCCTGTCAGCCCTGCCCTAAGAGGCTTCTGTGTCTCAGTTTCCCTTGGTAATCACTGCAAGCACCTCTGAGAGAAAGCCACCCTCAAGTTCTGCCTGCTGCCAGACAGTCCAGTTTCTCCCCGTATGAGTCTGTGTCCCTAGAGTGTCACTGGGAACTGGAGTTCAGAGCAGTCAGGAGCTTGTGTCTCCTTCCCACTTGAAAAAGCCAGCCACATACTCAGCTGCCAGCCCTCTCTGTGCATGCCTCTGTACCTTTGCATTTCAATTCCACAGCTCCTCTGAGTCTCAGTGTGCTTTTCTCTTCCTTTTAGTTGTAGAATTTCCACTCATCCAGCCTTCCTGTGGTTGTGGATGATGTCCGTTTTGTCTTTTAGTTGTAGTTTTAAAGTAGTTGTGTGAGGTAGCAAATCCAGGTATTTACCTATGCTACCATCTTGGTTTCTCCTACTTAAAAAAAAATACTTTGAGTATTCTCAGATGTTTACCTTTAAAGATAAGCTTTAGAATAAAAGGTTAAAATAAAATGTCTTGGTGGAATTTTTGTTGATGTCATTGTGGAAAACAACAATTATTTTATTTTTTATTGATTTCAGAGAGGAAGGGAAAAGGGGAGAAAGAGACAGAAACATCAATGATGAAAGATAATCATTGATTGGCTGCCTCCCACATGCACCCACTGGGGATTGAGCTCAAAATCTGGGCATGTGCCCCTGACCAGAACCGAACTTGGGACCCTTCAGTCTCTAGGCCGATGCTCTATTCACTGAGCACAACTGGCCAGGGCAGTGTCTGGGGTTTTTATCGGAGGCTGCTCATGTAGAAGGGAAAGCTGGTGCTCAGTACAAAACATATTGTTTGTACAAATAAGTTAGGCACAGTAGGCCACTCATAAATTAGGTGGTTGGGAACCCTCCAGAATTTTAAGTTCTCAGATGCCAGACATGGGCCAATCTTATAAGTAGGTCTTGCTAAGAGTCAGCAGTCAGTCTAGTGTGTGAACAATTTTCTGTACACCTGTGTTTGTATGTTTGTGTGCATGTTCCATTTTGTCAATGTTTGGTATCACAGAATGATTTTATGAAATAAGTTTGGCACAGTCTTCTTTTTATTTTATTTTTAAATAATAAAAGTTTATACAGAATGAGATTTTCTGCTCTTTGACAATTTATAAGAAGTTACCTATAAAATTACATGGCTCCAGAATTTTTGTGAGGGAAAACTAAAAATTAACTTACTACTTCTTGAGTCAATTTGTTATGCCTCACCCATTCCTGCCCCTGCCAAAGTTATCCATTTTATTGAAATTTGCTAATCTACTTATACACCTGGTGAATTTTTCACTTATAATTTTAAAATCTCTGCATCCATTCCTCTATCATCTTTCATTTCTAAATGTATTTATTTATGATTATACTTTCTGTTTTTTATTGATCAGCTTATCCAGAGATTTGTTTGTTTTATTGAATTTTCAAAGAACCAGTCCTTGGGATCATCTATCAATTTTGCTTTTCTATTTTTTAATTCATTTATGCATTTATTTATCTTCATTATCTTTTTCCCTTGCCTGAGTTACCTTTTGTCATTTTCTTCTTAGTTTCTTGAGTTAAAAAAAACTTTATCTTATTTTCTTTTAAAATAGTATCAATTACTCAAAACTACATATTATAAAAAAGTTCAGCTTTAGCCACATCCTATACATATGTATATGTATATTATCATCTGCTATTGTACTTTTAATTTCTATGTGACCTTATCATTACTTAGAAGAGACATTTCTCCTTTTAATTCCCAAGGGTTTAGAAAGGTTTCTTTTTAGTTTGTTTATTTAAGCATTTGTTATGAACTTCTAGTTTTATCCTGTTGTATCAGGAGGATATGGCCAAAATAATTTATAACTTTTAGAATGTATTAAGGGTATTTTAGTACATGATTAAAAAGAAGGTATGCTTTGTGTAAGACAGAATATATATACATACATACATGTGTATGACAATTTAACCTTATAAATCCCCCAAATCCTTTTTCTCACCATTTTGTTTTTTGATTACTTGACCTGTCATAGATTGGTAATGTGTGATAAAACCTTCCACACTAAGTGTGTGTTGGAGGCAGAATGATATACTGAGAATTTGGAATCAGAAAGACCTGTTTTCAAATCTCAAATCCATTACTAACAAGCAATGTGCCTTAGATTGTGTTTTCCAAAAGCACAGCCTGAGACAAGGATTTGAGTGTAAGTAGATTGCTTGGGAAGTGTTGGGAATTCCAGTGAAGGAGTAAATAAATGAACCATGGAAGGGAAGACTGTAATAATTTAGTAAAAATAGGTTCTTGTACTTGTTATTTATCTTTTTGTTGGTTTATTTATTTTCCCCATTTTAAATTGAAGTATAATATATACTATGAAAACCATATGTACTATAAAAAGCATCTATCTTAAATGTACAGTTCAATGAATTTTTCAAAATGTGTACATCCGTGTAATCTGTACCCATATTGAGATGTAGATTTTTATCACCCAGAAAACCCCTCCCCAGTTAGTGCCACTCACCTCCAGAGGTAGTTATTGTTCTGACTTCCATCTCCAATGATTAGTTTTAGCCATTCTACAACTTTGTATAAATGGAATCCTATAGGGTGAACTCTGTGTCCAACTTCTTTCACTCAGCATAGTGTCAGTGAAAATAAGCCATGGTTTTGCATGTATCAGTAGTTCCTGCTGATTGCTGAAAAGAATTCCATTGACTCAGGAATGACCCCAGCTCATTCACTCACTCAGCTTCTTCCTCTGGGTCTGTGTTTCCCCAATCTGTACAATGAGGGAGTCTGCCAGGTAGCGGCTTGCTGAAGCCTCTTTTGGGTTTGAGGTAGTGGATTTGGTATTATCATCTGTACTAAGATTCTCCAACTGGGCAGGCTGAAGACAAGTTGACATATATGGCAGCCAAGCCACACATACTTCCCCACGTAGCAGTGGATAATCAAGTTGAAGCAAGTGAACCAAAAACAAGGACTGCAGCTCCAGCTGGGAGCAGTCTCCAAAGGACCTGATGGAACCACCGTTGGCTGGAAGTTGTCAAGGAGCAGCTGGTGGGTCTATGAGCTTCCTGCAGCTGTTTGTGATATGTCAAATGAATTTTTGTTTTTATGTGTTAATGTACTCTGAGCTATTTTACAGTGTGTTTGACATTTTACAGTATAGTAAAGTGTGTACATGCCTAATTAAAACAGATGTGCATTTTATAAAATAATTACTGGATACACTGAAAAAAAATGGCTAATTATATACACAGCATAAACACCTAAACATACGCTATAAATGTGTGCTTGAAAAGTACTGGAAAGTAGGTATAATTGGCTGCCTTCTCTTTTTATGCCCATACTCAGAGTCATTCCTTAGATTTTCTGGATTTGGGTTCCACTGGCATTAGAATTTGTTGCCTAAATTTTCATCCCCCCCTTTCCCACCCACCACTGTCCATCTTATCTTTCTTTCCTATCTTGGAATGAAGATGAGGAGGAATTCCCTCTTCTCTGGAAAGAGGTGGTGTTAATATAATAAAAACATAAACAGTGACAATTTTATTATAATGTGCTAACCACTTACAATGTATTATTTAATTTAATCTTCAGATCAGTTCCATCAGGCACTTGCTATTGTTCCTTCCCTTTTATAAATAGGGGAAACTGAGGCTCAGAAAGATTGGCAACTTGTCCATGATCTATAAGCATGGAAATGCAAGATCCTACATTCAAACTAAGGTCTGACTGGAACTCACTATCTCTAACCAATGTCCTAAAAGATGTAAGAATGGCTTTCTGTCCAGCAGTATGTATTCTTCAGATGGGGAATATTGCCGATATGAGGAACTCATGTTAAATGCTTCTCCACTTCTTTATACATTTCAGAACAGCCCAGAAGAGACTTCTCCAACAGAAAGCCTTTCTGGCCTTTTTTCTAGGTATGTGGGGTAGGGTTGATATACGAATGAGTGGTCAGTCTGCTCTGGCTACCTACTTCTTAGGATTGTTGTGAGATTTAAATGAAACTTATGAAGGGCAGCTAGCACAGTACTTGACAACAATAAGCACACAACAAATATTACATTATTATTATCATTATCATCATCATCTTCATCATTACTAGTTTGGTAATTGATAACTATTTATTTTGGAAGGTAAAGGAAGGAGGGTGCAGTAAATCAATTTTAGGTCACTAAAGTATAATCTCAGGTAAGCTACACTTACTCTCTCTCAACTGCAGTGTTTTCATCTGTAAAATAAAATGGTTATATTAGAGGATCTTTTAGGTCACTCCATTCTCAGAATCTGTGACTTGAGGTTACACATCCCTTAACCTTCTGTTTTCTCACTTCATTTATAAGCTTATGGGAACCATGTGTACTTAGAAAAAGTCCAGGTGGAGGGAAAGATGAATTTTTGGTGTAACAACGAATGCTTCGAAGAAATGCAATGGAACAGCCTTACGGGAAATGTCATATTCAGAGCTGTTTTTCTTTCTCTCCTTTAAATTATTTCTACTTGATAGTTGTACTTGGCAGTCAGAGAGAGTAGAGCTGGGTGACCCCAGAAATTTCCCCTGGGCTCTGAGGTGAGCTAAGTCTGGCCTGAGCTTTGTAAGCCTCCAGGCCTGGAAGGCTTTGCTGGTTCAATCAACGGGTGCATGGGTGAGTGTTCATTGGAAGCAATTTGATGAAAGAGCTGTTCTAATGTGGTACGATTGAAACCCTGTTCTAGTGATTGGGGGAGAAGGTGCGGAGGAAGGTAGCCATTGGCATCTGTGGGCTGGAGAATCTAAGATGTTGGCTCACTCTCAGAGGGTCCTGGGCTGTGGCCGTTCTTGACTTCTGCATCTGCATCTCTCCATGGTGGCATGAGCCTCAGTGCATGGAGAAGGGTAGAGGGGCACTGCTCCCCACCATTTTATACTCATAGGTAGACTTCCTGTTAAAGGAAATAACCATGCTTTGGACATATTTTTTAAAACAAATAATATTGCAAAAACATCATTAATGACATGAGGTTTAAATAATTACCAGGTATGGTGAATTAAAAAAAAAGGCAAAATCAGTGTCTCTGCTTATTAAGAAGATGCTATGAACTGGAAAAACATGATTTTCAGATCCCTCATTCCCTCTGCTGCTCATTGCAGTGTGAATTTGCCTTCAACAGACCACACCTTTTAGTTACAATAGGGCATGCCTACAGAAACAGAACAGACTGTGTTTCTCTTGATTAGAGAGATGAAGGGAGAAAAGATTGACTTATAAATAGTGTCAGGGCTGGGATCTTGTAGTATATTGAGGGTGGGGAAGGATGTAAAGATAGATAAGGCAAATTACTTCCATGCAAAAATAGAGGAGGGGACAACTCATAATGTGTTTATGACTCTTTCTGAGGTTTGCAACTGATTAGATGACTTTGATCTGCACAAAAGAACTAATTGATAGATGTCAGGTAAAGTGTTTTTGGGGGAATCAATTCCCCTTTAAGTAATTAACACATAAGTTAATACCACGGAATTCCTTTTTGATACCTAGTCTGTTTCTTGGCCGAATCTCAGGCATTTACATTTATATTTGGATTTCGAGTGGCATATTTTACATTGAAAAATATGCTTGTCAAAGAAATAAGTCAAGTATTGAATATCTATGAAGAAAATATTCTAGTTATCCTAAAGATGGAAACTAAAATCTACTTTGATGCAGATATAATTAACATCACCCAGGGATCCATCCAGTGTCCCTAAAAGGAAGACTCATTCATTTCAACATGATCATACATCTATATCCATAGAGTCAAAATGTGGGCTGAATAAAGAAATTCCTAATCACAACCACATACAAGTACAGATTAAGGTTACAGAAGGATGATACAAATTAATGGATCTCAACTATAAATAAATTTTTGCCTCGTGTTTTTTTCTTTTGTTCTTTTCTGATGAAAAAATAAGGTTATTATTTAAATTACTTCTATAGAGACTTTTGCTTTTGAAAAAAATTCAATTTATTGAGCTTGATTCTCTAATGTAAGGGCTGGAGAGCAGATGTCTGAATAGACCAAATAATGAAGATGGAAAACTGGGAGGAGAGACTCTTAGGATTTACATCAATTTCTAGCAGAATATTTGGAAGAGTTAAAGAGAGAAGTTCCCCAAGACTTTTTTCAGGATGGTTAGTGATGGAGAAGATAATTATGTGGACTGATTTTATCCTTTTCCTAGCTATTAAGGTTGATATTTTTTGATGTCCTGAATATGAGTAACTTACTGTATTTTAAGTAAGTGAAAAGCTACATCTCATATGAACAAAAAAATACCAATCTTGACAAATGATTGGGGAGTAAAGACATTTTCTACCAAAACAACATTCTCTCTCATAATAAATATATCCCTGGTGGCTATTTGGAATCCCACCTAAAAATAATATGAAGAAAAAATTGAATGCTGTGAGAGACTAATGACATCTGTGGCGTAGTTTAACATTTGGTTCTTTTAGAGGCAAATTTAGAGTTCTGAAGTCTGCAGATCTTATATGGCCATCTGATAGCGAATGATCCACTGTGTAAGGGTGTCTATTAGAGAAAGAAGATAATTAATTGAGTCTTTAACTATTTAGTTTTGAAAGTTTTTTTCCCCTGAAGTGTGGATCTTTTTAAAGGGTGCATCTTTTCTAGATGTGGTCTTATCTTGAGAAAGTCATTTCAGAGTCTGCAGAGCTCTGGATTTACAGGTGGCTGAGTCCAGGGAGAAAATGTTTGAGTACTCCTGAGTATTAACTTGTGGAGGCATTGAGAATACAGTTTAGCAAGTGAGGTAGAGAAATGTCAAACATAAATGTTTATTATTTCAGAATTTTGTTTCTGGCAACACCACATCTCTCTCTTCACCTTTATGTCCTACTCCTTCTCTATGTCTACCCTATTCACTTCCTCCTTCTTTTGTCCCAGGATCACATACCACCTTCATCATTTTGGGACCCAGACTTTAGCAAAGCTAGTATCTGTACTCCTCTTCAAAGACATGAAGGATTAAATAGACACTTGTAGGCTGTCAAGGGAACGTAACCATCTGCACATTTAGAAGTCAGACTCTTAATAAAAACTGCCCAGCCCTGGCTGGTATGACTCAGCTGGTTGGGTGAGAATCCCTTACACTGAAATGTTGACAGTTTGATTCTCAGTCAGGGCACATGCCCAGGTTTCAGACTAATCCCTCCTTATGGGGGCATGGTGTCTCTCTCTCTCTCTCTCTCTCTCTCTCTCTCTCTCTCTCTCTTCCTCCCTCTCTCTAAAAGTCAATTTAAGAAAATCTTGAAACTACCCATACTTTAGGATGAACTTCTCATAAGTTTTATCCCAGTGGTAGCGGTTTATTCTGTATTCTATCCTCTTCTTTTACCAGTAGGTCCTGAGAGGTTATCTCTGTTAGGACCTTCAGGCATTAATAACTATAGTAGGTTTTTAACTTGTAGAAAAAAATACTTTTCAGTTCTCTTTATAAAAGGGACATTCTGTCCCATAGTTCTGTGCCTCTGTTTATTTCTCTGCCTCTGGTACAAACAACTAGACCATTTTCAGCTTAGTCAGGTTTTTCTTGTGTTATTAACAGTGGAGCACAGAACAGTCAGTTGAGTTCAGGATGGTCCATGCTGTTATTTTAGCTGACAAATTCCCTCAGCCTCTCAGCAGACAGTCAGCCCATCTGCCACAATGACAGAAAATTGATTACAGAAAGGCCATTTAAGTAGGATGGAGAGATGTGGGATTAAGTTCTATTAGATTCTGACATTCCTCCGAGAGGAAAAATGACTCAAATTTTGCGATTGGAAAATTGGGAGAAGAAAGAAACCTAAAACTTCTTTATCATTATTATTATTATGTTAGAGGGTAGAGTTTGGAAGCTTATTACTTCTTCTCAGGACACATTTTCTTAAACCTTCTCTGATTTACACCCACACTCTTTGGAATATGCATTGGAAACAGATTCAGAATATTGTAAGAAAACCAGTGCCGCACTGGCAACACCTAGCTCACAAAACAGCTACATTAAGAGCTCAGTGTTCACAGTACCAAAGGGTTATTTGTTTTACAAAAAGGGTCTCTGAAGCGTTCCTTAAAAATACCCAATTCCCTCAGTGCCTCTAAAATGAGAATCACTTTACAAAAATCCTATTTAACAGAACATTTTGGGAACAAATAAGGTGTGATTGTAAAAGATTATGGCTGATTTTAAGAAAAATTCCAGAGCTTAGAAATTCAAAGGAATGGTGTTTCCTTCAAAGTAGTCACTGAGTGCTTCCTTACACTTACTTCATCTGAAGTGGAGATGGCAGTGTCTCCCTTGCAGTGTTGCTGGGAGGATGAAATGAGAGAACTCAGAAATGTGCATGAGTGTTGTAATAGGTGCTCAAGAAATAGCTTGTATTGAACTCCAATGAGGAATCACCCAACTGATACATTACTAAACTCCAGTGTGAACACTGTTCTCTAGGCCTCAGTGGTGGTTTATCTTTGCTTTATGGGGTGAATTTGGTGTCAATCATGGATAGTAAAATGGCTAGTAGAGTGTGTGTGTGCACCACAACTTGTTTACTTATTTTTTTTAAAAATTCTTTATTGATTAAGGTATTACATATGTGTCCTTATTGTCCCATTAGCCCCCACCTCCCATTCATGTTCCACTTCCTGTTGATTGTGTCCATTGATTAGGCTTATATGCATACATATAAGTCCTTTGGTTGATCTCTCCCCTTTACTTCCACCATCCCCTACGTTTTCTGAGGTTTGACTTTCTGATTGATGTTTCTGTCTCTGGATCTATTTTTGTTCATCAGTTTATGTTGTTCATTGTATTCCACAAATGAGTGAGATCATGTGATATTTATCTTTCTCTGCCTAGCTTATTTCACTTAGCATAATGATCTCCATCTCCATCCATGTTGTTATAAATGGTAAGAACTCATTTTTTGTCATAGTGTAGGTATTCTATTGTGTAGAAGTACCACGGTTTTTTAATCCACTCATCTACTGATGGGCACTTAAATTGTTTCCAAATCTTAGCTATGGTGAATTGTGCCGCTATGAACATAAGGGTGCATATGTCTTTTCTGATTCGTGTTTCTAGTTTCTTGGGATATATTCCTAGAATTGGGATCACTGGGTCAAATGGGAGTTTTATTTTTAGTTTGTTGAGGAAACTCCATACTGTTTTCCACAGTGGCTGCACAAGTCTGCAATCCCACCAGCAGTGCACAAGGATTCCCTTTCCTCTGCATCCTTGCCAGTAGTTGTTATTTGTTGATTTGTTGATAATAGCCATTTTGACAGGTGTGAGGTGGTACCGCACTGTTGTTTTGATTTGCATTTCTCTGATGATTAGTGATTTTGAGCAGGTTTTCATATGTCTCTTGGCCTTCCTTCTGTCTTTGGAAAAGTGTCTCTGTAGATCAGTTGCCTATTTTTTGATTGGGTTATTTATCTTCTTTGTGTTAAGCTGCATGAGTTCCCTATAAATGTTGGAGATTAAACCCTTATTGTTGATATCATTGGTCAATATATTCTCCCATGCAGTTTTCTTGTTGTTTTATTGATAGTCTCCTTTGCTGTGCAAAAGCTTTTTATTTTGATGCAGTCCCATTTGTTTATTTTCTCTTTAATTTCTATTGCCCTATGACAATATCAGTGAATAAATTGCTTTGGCATATGTCAGAGATTTTGCTGCCTGTGGATTCCTCTAGTATTTTTATGGTTTCCCATCTTATGTTTAAGTCCTGTATCCATTTGGAGTTTATTTTTTTTATATGGTGTAAGTTGGTGGTCTAGTTTCATTTTTTTGCATGTATTTGTCCAATTTTACCAACACCATTTATTGAAGAGACTGTCTTGACTCAATTGTATGTTCATGCCTCCTTTGTCAAATATTAATTGAGCATAGTGATTTGGGCCAATTTCTGGGTTCTCTATTCTATTCCATTGGTCTATATGTCTGTTCTTGTGCCACTACCAGGCAGTTTTGAGAACAGTGGCTTTGTAATACAGCTTGAAATATGGTATTGAGATCCCACCTACTTTGTTCTTCTTTCTCAGGATTGCTGTAGCTGTTTAGGGTCTCTTTATTTCAGATGAAATTTTGTAAAGTTCTTTTTAGGTTTGTGAAATATGCCATTGGTATTTTAATGGGGAGTGCATTGAATCTCTAGATTGCTTTGGATAATATGGACATTTTGATGATGTTGATTCTACCAATCCATGAACATGGTATGTTCTTCCATCTGTTTATGTCTTCCTCTATCTCTTTTTTCAGTGTCGTGTAGTTTTCCACATATAGGTCTTTCACCTCCTTAGTTAAGTTTATTCCTAGGTATCTTAATTGTTTTGGTGCAATGGTAAATGGAATTGCATTTTTAATCTCTCTTTCTGTAAGTTCATTACTGGTGCATAGAAATGCCATAGACTTCTCAGTGTTAATTTTGTATCCTGCTACCTTGCCAAATTCATTTAAGTCCAATAATTTTTTGATGGAGTCTTTAGGGTTTTCTATGTACAGTATCATGTCATCTGCAAATAAGGATGGTTTTACTTCTTCTTTTCCAATTTGGATGCCTTTTATTTCTTCTTCTTATCTGATCACAATGGCTAGTACTTACAGCACTATGTTGAACAGGAGTGGGGAGAGTGGACATCCCTGTCCTGTTCCTATTCTTAGGGGAAATGGTTTTAGTTTTTGCCCTTTGAGTATGATGTTAGCTGTGGGTTTGTCATATAAGACTTTTTTGATGTTGAGGCATGATCCTTCTATTCCCATCTTGCTGAGAGTTTTTGTCAAGAAAGGGTGTTGGATTTTGTCAAATACTTTTTTTTTGCATCAATTGATATGACTATGTGATTTTTATCTTTCAATTTGTTTATGTGATGTATCACATTAATTGATTTGTGGAAATTGTACCACCCTTGCATCCCTGGGATAAATCCTACTTGGTCATGGTGTATGATCTTTCTCATGTACTGCTGGGTCTGATTTACTAGAATTTTATTGAGGATTGTGGCATCTATGTTCATGAGAGATATTGGTCTATAATTCTCTTTCATTGTCTTATCTTTATATGGTTTTGGCATTAGGGTGATGCTGGCTTCATAGAAGGATCTTAGAAGCATTCCTTCCTCTTGAATTTTTTGGAATAGTCTGAGGAGAATAGGTTTTAGTTCCACCTTGAATGTTTGGTAAAACTCCTCTGTGAAGCCATCTGGCCCCGGGCTTTTGTTTGCTAGAAGCTTTTTGATGACTGCTTCAATTTTTTCCATAGCTATCAGCCTATTGAGATTTTTAGAATCTTTCCGAGTAAGTTTTGGAAGGCTGTATTTTTCTAGGAATGTGTCCATTTATTCCAGGTTGTCCAGTATATTAGAATAGAGTAGTTCATAGTATTTTTAAATAATCTTTTGTATTTCTGTGGGGTCTGTTGTTATTTCTTCTCTTTCATTTCTGATTTTTTTTTGGGAGGGGTCCTTTCCCTTTGCTTCTTGGTAAGCCTGGCTAGAGATTCATCAATCTTGTTTATCCTTTCAAAGAACCAGCTCTTAGTTTCATTGATATTTTGTATATATATATTTTTTGGTCTCTATGTCATTCATTTCTGCTCTGATCTTTATTATTTCCTTCCTTCTAATTCTTTGAGTTGTTGAGTTAGATGATTTATTACCATTTTATATTGTTTTTTGAGGTAGGCCTGTAGAACTATAAACTTCCCTCTCAGTACTGCTTTCATTGTGTCCCATAGCATTTACATTGTTGTGTTTTTATTGTCATTAGTCTCCAGGATGTTTTTAATTTCTTCTTTGATCTTATTGATAACCCAGTTATTGTTTAAGAATATGTTATTCAGCTTCCAAGTGTTTGAATTTTTGTAATGTTTTTATTTTAGTTTATTTCTAATATTATGCCATTGTGGTCTGAGAAAAATGCTTAATATGATTTCAATCTTTTTGAATTTGGGGAGACTTTGTTTGTGACCTAATATGTGATCTATTTTTGAAAATGTCCCATGTGCACTTGAAAAGAATGTATATTCCATGGCTTTGGGGTGAAATTCTCTGAAGATGTCAATTAGGTCCAGCTATTCTAATGAATCATTTAGAATTGCTGTTTTTTTTTTTTTGCTGATTTTTTTGTCTAGAGTATTTATCTAGTGATGTCAGTGGTGTATTAAAGTCCCCTACTATGATTGTATTGTTGTCAATCTCTCCCTTGATAACTTCCAGGAGTTTTTTTTTATATATATATGTATTTGGGTGCTCCTACATTGGATGCATATATGTTTATTAGAGTTATGTCCTCTTGTTGTATCGATCCCTTTATTATTATGAAGTGGCCTTCCTTATCTCTTGTTATGGCATTTACTTAATAAAATCTATTTTGTCAGATATTAGTACTGCTACCCCAGCTTTTTTTCACTTTCACTTGCCTAAAAGATGTTTTTCTATTCCTTCACTTTCAGTCTGTATGAATCCCTTTTTCTGAGGTGGATTTCTTGTAGACAGCATATATATAGGTCATGTTTTTTTATCCATTCAGCCACTTGATGTCTTTTGATTGGAGCATTTAATCCATTTATGTTTAAAGTTATTATTGAAAGGTACTTATTTATAACCGTTTTTATTTTTGTGTCTCTGTGCCTTCTTACCTTTTTATTTCTTCTTTTTACACCAGTCCCTTTAGCATTTCTTGCATTGCTGGCTTGCTGGCTTGGTAGTCATAAACTCCCTTAGTGTTTTTTTTTTTTTTGTGTGTGTGTGTTTTTTGTCTGTGAAGCTCCTTATTTCCCCTTCAATTTTGAATGATAACCTTGCTGGATAGAGTATTCTTGGATTCAGTCCCTTGGTTTGCATCACTTTGTAAATTTCCTTCCATTATTTTCTGGCCTGATGTGTTTTTGTTGAAAAATCATTTGATAATCTACTGGGAGCTCCCTTGTATGTAACTTTCTGTCTCTCTCTTGCAGCCTTTAAGATTCTCTCTTTGTCTTAAATATTTGCCATTGTAATTATGATGTATCTTGGTGTGGGTCTTTTCAGGTTCATCCTTTTTGGGATTCTTTGTGCTTGTGTGACTTTTTTCTTCATCACATCAGGGAAGTTTTCTGACATTATTTCTTTAAATAGGTCTTCTAACCCTTCTTCCTCTTCCTGTTGTTCTGGTACCCCTATTATTTGTACGTTGCTTCATTTCATGTCTGATAGCTTCCTTAGGTTCTCCTTCTGTCTTTTAATTTTTTTCTCTGGTTACAGTTCAGTTTGGTTGTGTTTTGCTTCCCTGTCTTCTAATTTGCTAATTCTGCTTCTCCTAGTCTACTGTTGAAACTTTCCATGGTGTTTTGTATTGTAGCTATATCAGTCTTCATTTCTTCTTGATTCTTACATAAGATGTTGATTTTTTTCTTCCATTTCATTTATGAACTCTATGACTCTTATTCTGAATTCTTTTTCTGACATATTGCATGCCTCTGTTTCACTTAGCAGCTTTTCTGGCAATTCCTCCTTTTATTTCCGTTGGGGTATCTTTCTCTACCTATTTTTGGTCTCACCAGTTGATCTAGATGTAGAGCTCTGCAGGGGCTACTCCTGGGGTGTCAGTGGCTTCTCTGGCTGCAGTTGCTCCTTGGGCAGTCACAGTAGCAGCTGCTTCTTGTTTGGCAGTGGCTCCTCTGGTGGGTGCTGTTTGCAGCACTGGTACTTCCTCTGGTTGGTGGGGGAGATGCTTGTATAGCTGCTGTTCCTTGGATGGGGGTGGACTGATTATGAAGTTTCTGCTCCTTGGATGGAGATGGGTTGCTCATGTCCGCCGCTCCTTGGATGAAGGCCAGCTGCTCACATGGCTGCTGCTCCTCGGACAGGGGCAGACTGCTTGAGTGGCTGCTCTTCTTTAGATGGGGGCTGGCTTTGTGCTGCTGCTTTTCCTCAGATGGGATCGTCTACTCATGATACTGCTGTTCTTTGGATGGGGGCAGGTTGCTTGCAGGCCTCCTGCTCCTTGTATGGGTGTGAGTTGCTCATGAAGCTGCTTCTCAGACGGGGGGCAGTCTGCTTGTGCTACTGTTGCTCCTCATGTGGGAGTGAGCTGCTTGTGTTGTTGATGCTCCTCGTTGGGCAGGAGCAGGCTGCGTGTAGGTGCTGCTCCTTGGACCAGTGTGGACTGCACAGGGTTGCTGCTCCTCAGATGGGGAGAGACTGCTAAGTGGCTCTGCTCCTTAGAAGGGGGTGGACTGCTCACACATGTGCTGCTCCTCAGATTGGGGCAGGCATATCACACAACTGCTGCTCCTTGGATGGGGGCAGGCAGTTTGTGTGGCTGCTGCTCCTAGGAAGTGGGTGGTCTACTCACACTGCTACTGCTCCTCATATGGGGGTGAGCTGCTTGCACAGCTGCTGCTCATTGGAAGGGGGCTGGCTGTTGGTGCAGCACAGCTGCTTCTCTTCAGATGGATGCAGAGTGTGGGCTGTGTGTGGCTGCTGCTCCTCAGAAGGGGGCTGGCTGTGTGTGGCTGCTGCTCCTCAGTAGTGGGTGGGCTGCTCAAGTGGTTGCTGCTCCTCAGATGGAGTGAGCTGCTCGTGTGGTTGCTGCTCCTCAGATGAGAAAACTGGCTGCTCACACAGCTGCTGTTCACATTGTTGCAGTGCCCTGGGCTAAAGCATTGGGCCAGTCAGAGGGGAGCCTGCTTCCGAACTCACAGGAGCTTGTCTGTGTCCAGGGTGGCTGGAGTCTTGTTGACTGTGGGATCACAGCCTAGGTATCATGTACCTGGAAGGGGTGGCTGTAGAGTCCCAAGTGTTATTTGAGGGTACTCTGGGTGGAGTTGAGGCTGGTAATCCAGTTACAGCAGCTCTCCCCTTCAAAAAGTCGAGGCCTCTGAGGACAAGCTGGCCTCCCAGTATTGTTCGCAATGGTAGCAGAAGCTGCCTAGTTAGGTGAGCCTGATTAGCCTGCTCCTGAAGATCCTGTGGGATATAACTCTCTCTCTCTCTCTCTCTCTCTCTCTCTCTCTCTCTCTCTCCACACACACACACACACACACACACACACACACACACACACACACAGACACCACCTACCACACCCTCCTCTTTTACTCCCTCACTCATTCATGCTCTTTTCCTCATTGCCGCATTCTTCCTGCCTTTAGAGTTGCATTTAGGATGTTATTGACCCATTCATGGATGGAGTTTCCTCTCCAGGTGTCTGATTATATGGCTTGCTCTCAAGCCCCTTGGCCAGACAGAACAAAATTCACATCAACAAGACACAACACAGAGGGAACTAAGCACAAATATACACACAACACCAATATAAGTGACCACCTGAGAAAAGAGAGTTAGGGCAGATAAAAGGGCACAAATGCTATCTAAGAGAGAGAAAAAGATAAGGGATAAAAGACAAAGGAATAAAAAGGAGAATATATTTATGTATGTGGGGGTAAGACACCACAGAACCAACAGATAAATAAAAAACAAACAAACAAAAAACAAACAAACAAAAAAACAAATACCACACACCCAGCAAAGAGGATTGGGGCAGTATCTGTAGAGGCTGAGCTTATATAGTGAAAATAAGATTAAGAATTGGATGAATATGGGGAGGACCTCAATATAGTATTGAGGAAGTAGAAAGGGAATAAGTGGATGAGAAGAACGAGAATGAGAAGAAAAAAATAATAAATATAAAAAAAATAAAAAATTAGTTTAAAAAATGGTATAAAAAATTAAAAATAGCAAATAAAAAGAGTGATAAAAAATAATGTGAAAAGAAATAGAAAATAAAGCAACAAACAAAAACAGGCAAACCTAGAATAAAAGAAGAATAAAAAAGAAAAAAAAGAATAAAAAAGGGATAATTAAAAAAAAGTGAAAAAAGTGAAGTGTCATTCCTTAGGCTGGCTTATGATTCCAGTCATCTGTAACTGTACTGTTTCTCAGTTTCCAGTTGCTGGGGCTAAAGATTTCTCTTTAGGCCAGTTACTTCGACCTCAGGGAGTATTCAGATTCCTTTGTATTATTCAGGGTGGGATCTGGGTGTGGCTGTATTGGTTGCCTGGAGACTGGAATGAGGGGTTATCTCTCAGGAGAAAATGGCAACTTAGATATGACTCAGCACCAGACTCACTACCAGCTCTCCTGGATTGCCGCCTACTCTCCCCAGATTCCACAACTCTGCACCTTCTCCTGCTCCTCAGCCACAGGTAAGTGTCTATATCCAAAAGGTCCTACGAACTAGGTTCAGTGGAGAAAGGCATAGACCCCAGCACAAGGAGGGACTTCATCCCTGCAAGCTCCTCTCTTGCCGGCACTGCGCAGTCCGGCCAGCCCTTCAGGGCTGCCTCTGAACTCAGATACAAAATCCAGACTCCAAGGTCCAAAAATCCCCTACCTCCCACAGTTTTGTGGACTTTTTTTTTCACAGTCAGACACTTTGCCTTTCCTCAGGGACAAGGCTCGGTGCCCTGTAGTTTCTCCCTGACCCTCTGGGCACAGAGGTACGGCAGACTCTCTTGCCTAGATCCTTGATTTCACCTTTATCCAGGGGACCTCTGCCCTTCTAGGTGCATTCTGTCTCACCAGCTGCACCTCCTTCACCAATTTGGACTGAATTCCACTCGTTTCTACCACTCACTCTATTTGCTCTGGGACAAGGCTCAAGACACATCCATCTATTCCTGCTGCCATTTTGGCTCTCCTTGTTTACTTATTTTTATGAGCCCCTTAAATTATCAATCTTCCAGACCTCATTATAGGTGTACATATAAATATTATACAATACACACACACACACACACATACACACACACACAGACAGTATCTGTAGAGGCTGAGCTTATATAGTGAAAATAAGATTAAGAATTGGATGAATATGGGGAGGACCTCAATATAGTATTGAGGAAGTAGAAAGGGAATAAGTGGATGAGAAGAACGAGAATGAGAAGAAAAAAATAATAAATATAAAAAAAATAAAAAATTAGTTTAAAAAATGGTATAAAAAATTAAAAATAGCAAATAAAAAGAGTGATAAAAAATAATGTGAAAAGAAATAGAAAATAAAGCAACAAACAAAAACAGGCAAACCTAGAATAAAAGAAGAATAAAAAAGAAAAAAAAGAATAAAAAAGGGATAATTAAAAAAAAGTGAAAAAAGTGAAGTGTCATTCCTTAGGCTGGCTTATGATTCCAGTCATCTGTAACTGTACTGTTTCTCAGTTTCCAGTTGCTGGGGCTAAAGATTTCTCTTTAGGCCAGTTACTTCGACCTCAGGGAGTATTCAGATTCCTTTGTATTATTCAGGGTGGGATCTGGGTGTGGCTGTATTGGTTGCCTGGAGACTGGAATGAGGGGTTATCTCTCAGGAGAAAATGGCAACTTAGATATGACTCAGCACCAGACTCACTACCAGCTCTCCTGGATTGCCGCCTACTCTCCCCAGATTCCACAACTCTGCACCTTCTCCTGCTCCTCAGCCACAGGTAAGTGTCTATATCCAAAAGGTCCTACGAACTAGGTTCAGTGGAGAAAGGCATAGACCCCAGCACAAGGAGGGACTTCATCCCTGCAAGCTCCTCTCTTGCCGGCACTGCGCAGTCCGGCCAGCCCTTCAGGGCTGCCTCTGAACTCAGATACAAAATCCAGACTCCAAGGTCCAAAAATCCCCTACCTCCCACAGTTTTGTGGACTTTTTTTTTCACAGTCAGACACTTTGCCTTTCCTCAGGGACAAGGCTCGGTGCCCTGTAGTTTCTCCCTGACCCTCTGGGCACAGAGGTACGGCAGACTCTCTTGCCTAGATCCTTGATTTCACCTTTATCCAGGGGACCTCTGCCCTTCTAGGTGCATTCTGTCTCACCAGCTGCACCTCCTTCACCAATTTGGACTGAATTCCACTCGTTTCTACCACTCACTCTATTTGCTCTGGGACAAGGCTCAAGACACATCCATCTATTCCTGCTGCCATTTTGGCTCTCCTTGTTTACTTATTTTTATGAGCCCCTTAAATTATCAATCTTCCAGACCTCATTATAGGTGTACATATAAATATTATACAATACACACACACACACACACATACACACACACACAGACAGTATCTGTAGAGGCTGAGCTTATATAGTGAAAATAAGATTAAGAATTGGATGAATATGGGGAGGACCTCAATATAGTATTGAGGAAGTAGAAAGGGAATAAGTGGATGAGAAGAACGAGAATGAGAAGAAAAAAATAATAAATATAAAAAAAATAAAAAATTAGTTTAAAAAATGGTATAAAAAATTAAAAATAGCAAATAAAAAGAGTGATAAAAAATAATGTGAAAAGAAATAGAAAATAAAGCAACAAACAAAAACAGGCAAACCTAGAATAAAAGAAGAATAAAAAAGAAAAAAAAGAATAAAAAAGGGATAATTAAAAAAAAGTGAAAAAAGTGAAGTGTCATTCCTTAGGCTGGCTTATGATTCCAGTCATCTGTAACTGTACTGTTTCTCAGTTTCCAGTTGCTGGGGCTAAAGATTTCTCTTTAGGCCAGTTACTTCGACCTCAGGGAGTATTCAGATTCCTTTGTATTATTCAGGGTGGGATCTGGGTGTGGCTGTATTGGTTGCCTGGAGACTGGAATGAGGGGTTATCTCTCAGGAGAAAATGGCAACTTAGATATGACTCAGCACCAGACTCACTACCAGCTCTCCTGGATTGCCGCCTACTCTCCCCAGATTCCACAACTCTGCACCTTCTCCTGCTCCTCAGCCACAGGTAAGTGTCTATATCCAAAAGGTCCTACGAACTAGGTTCAGTGGAGAAAGGCATAGACCCCAGCACAAGGAGGGACTTCATCCCTGCAAGCTCCTCTCTTGCCGGCACTGCGCAGTCCGGCCAGCCCTTCAGGGCTGCCTCTGAACTCAGATACAAAATCCAGACTCCAAGGTCCAAAAATCCCCTACCTCCCACAGTTTTGTGGACTTTTTTTTTCACAGTCAGACACTTTGCCTTTCCTCAGGGACAAGGCTCGGTGCCCTGTAGTTTCTCCCTGACCCTCTGGGCACAGAGGTACGGCAGACTCTCTTGCCTAGATCCTTGATTTCACCTTTATCCAGGGGACCTCTGCCCTTCTAGGTGCATTCTGTCTCACCAGCTGCACCTCCTTCACCAATTTGGACTGAATTCCACTCGTTTCTACCACTCACTCTATTTGCTCTGGGACAAGGCTCAAGACACATCCATCTATTCCTGCTGCCATTTTGGCTCTCCTTGTTTACTTATTTTTATGAGCCCCTTAAATTATCAATCTTCCAGACCTCATTATAGGTGTACATATAAATATTATACAATACACACACACACACACACATACACACACACACAGACAGTATCTGTAGAGGCTGAGCTTATATAGTGAAAATAAGATTAAGAATTGGATGAATATGGGGAGGACCTCAATATAGTATTGAGGAAGTAGAAAGGGAATAAGTGGATGAGAAGAACGAGAATGAGAAGAAAAAAATAATAAATATAAAAAAAATAAAAAATTAGTTTAAAAAATGGTATAAAAAATTAAAAATAGCAAATAAAAAGAGTGATAAAAAATAATGTGAAAAGAAATAGAAAATAAAGCAACAAACAAAAACAGGCAAACCTAGAATAAAAGAAGAATAAAAAAGAAAAAAAAGAATAAAAAAGGGATAATTAAAAAAAAGTGAAAAAAGTGAAGTGTCATTCCTTAGGCTGGCTTATGATTCCAGTCATCTGTAACTGTACTGTTTCTCAGTTTCCAGTTGCTGGGGCTAAAGATTTCTCTTTAGGCCAGTTACTTCGACCTCAGGGAGTATTCAGATTCCTTTGTATTATTCAGGGTGGGATCTGGGTGTGGCTGTATTGGTTGCCTGGAGACTGGAATGAGGGGTTATCTCTCAGGAGAAAATGGCAACTTAGATATGACTCAGCACCAGACTCACTACCAGCTCTCCTGGATTGCCGCCTACTCTCCCCAGATTCCACAACTCTGCACCTTCTCCTGCTCCTCAGCCACAGGTAAGTGTCTATATCCAAAAGGTCCTACGAACTAGGTTCAGTGGAGAAAGGCATAGACCCCAGCACAAGGAGGGACTTCATCCCTGCAAGCTCCTCTCTTGCCGGCACTGCGCAGTCCGGCCAGCCCTTCAGGGCTGCCTCTGAACTCAGATACAAAATCCAGACTCCAAGGTCCAAAAATCCCCTACCTCCCACAGTTTTGTGGACTTTTTTTTTCACAGTCAGACACTTTGCCTTTCCTCAGGGACAAGGCTCGGTGCCCTGTAGTTTCTCCCTGACCCTCTGGGCACAGAGGTACGGCAGACTCTCTTGCCTAGATCCTTGATTTCACCTTTATCCAGGGGACCTCTGCCCTTCTAGGTGCATTCTGTCTCACCAGCTGCACCTCCTTCACCAATTTGGACTGAATTCCACTCGTTTCTACCACTCACTCTATTTGCTCTGGGACAAGGCTCAAGACACATCCATCTATTCCTGCTGCCATTTTGGCTCTCCTTGTTTACTTATTTTTATGAGCCCCTTAAATTATCAATCTTCCAGACCTCATTATAGGTGTACATATAAATATTATACAATACACACACACACACACACATACACACACACACAGACAGTATCTGTAGAGGCTGAGCTTATATAGTGAAAATAAGATTAAGAATTGGATGAATATATGCCTAAGTGACCAACCGACTGGCTTACCAGCAGGCTGGCTGGCTGGTAGATATGATATGTACTGACCACCAGGGGGCAAACACTCAATGCAGGAGTGGAAACCACAGGTATGGAAACATGGAACACACTGATGAATCTCAGAGAGAAGAGGAGAAGGGGGCGGGTGGGAAGAGGTTAACCAAAGACCTTATGTGCATACTAGGGGCCCAGTGCACAGATTAATGCACTGGTGGGGTCCCTTGGCCTAGTATCCTATCTAATAAAAGGGTAATATGCAAATTAACTATCACTCTGTCACAAAGATGGCAGCACCCATAGTGGCTGAGGCACTGGATGCTCCTGGAATTACTCTGATGAAGAGCCCAGTGTCCCGTGCACCCTGGCCTGTGCAGGGAGAGAGGGCAGACCTCTGGCCAGAGGTTGGCTAGGGCATGGGATGCTGGTGTGGTTACAGGCTTGGCTGAGGGATCCCTCCCTCCACCCCCATGCATGAATTTCATGCACCGGGCCTCTAGAATAATATAAAAGAATAATATATGTAGTATTTATGTATAAACCTGTGAGAGTGGAGGGGTTAAGGTAAGCAAGTACTGTGTTTCTATACCTGGGTATATAAATAAACTCAAATGCCTACAACAATGATTCTTAATTTTTGCTGTATATCCAATCACTTAGTGAGTATTTTAAAAATTCTGATATTCAGCCACATCCCCTAACAATTAAGTCCAAACCTACAGGGAGAGATATCTGTTGTTTTTGAAGGCTCCTGCTCTGGCCAAGCCTGCAAACTGCAATCTGGGCAAGGGGTCCTCAGGTTTGGATGCACATTAGATTCACCTAGGCAGCTCTTACAAATGACTAATGCTCAGGTCTTACCCTTCAGAAATCCTGACTCAGTTTCTTGGGGTGGAGCCTAGACATGGAGTATTTATTGAAAGCTCTGTAGTTGATTCCAGTTTGCAGCTAGATTTGGGAACCAGCAGCCTCAGGAGCCCAGCTGTCAGATGGATGGGTGAAGGGGGAGAAGAGTTGGCCACTCAAAACCTGGAGAGTATGTGGTCTGCCTGACAGGGGCAGCTGCTGTATGGATTCCTAGTGTTACCAAATATCCTATGTTTAAAAGACATTGGAGTCTGGATATTTATGTGAATATTAAATTTTTAAAAAATTGGAAAAATATACATGACAAAATTTATTATTTTAACCATGTTTAAATATATGGGTTAGTGGCATTAAGTATATACATATTGTTGTGCAACCATCACTACCACCCATCCACAGAACTTTTTAAATCTTCCCAAACTGAAACTCTGTACCAATTAAACAATAACTTCCCATTTCTCTCTTCCCTCCTCCTGGCAACCACCATTCTGATTCTACGTACCTCTTATAAGTGAAATCACAATATTTGTTCTCTTGTGACTGGCTTATTTGACTTAGCATAATGTCTTCAAGGTTTGTCCCTGTTGTAACATGTGTCAGAATTTTCTTCCTTTTTAAGGCTGAATAATATTTCACTGCATGTATCAGCCCTCTGTATCCATGGGTTCTGCATCTGCAGATTCAACCAACTGCAAATCAAAAATATTTTGTTGTTGCTGATGTGTATTTTGTAGTTAGGATTATGATGATTGCATCTGTACTGAACACGCACAGACTTTTTTCCTCATCATTATATAATAATAATACATAATAACAAAAATTTACATAGCACATAATAACAACAATTTACATAGCATTTACATTGTGTTAGGTATTATAAGTAATCTAGAGATGATTTAAAGTATATGTGAGGGTGTGTGTAGGTTATATGCAAATACTATGCCATCCTATATAATAGAGATATAATATGCAAATGGTTGTTATGCCATGAAGTATAATGGCCCACCATGTAATGACTGGATCAAGAATCTGCAGGAGAGTGGGGTGGAGAGCTACAGGATGGGGCAGGGCAGCAAGCTATGGGGCGGTGGGGTGGGGGGCGGTGAGCAGAGAGCTATAGGAGGGCGGCAGCGAGCTATTGGCTACAAGTGGGCAGCAGAGAGTTACAGGAGGTCCAGGGCAGCAATCTATGGGGGGAAAGGAGGTTAAAGGGGAGCAGGAGGAGCTACTGGAGGGTGGCAGAAAGCTACTGGCGAGCTACTGGAGCATGGACTCATGAGCAGGCCACAGATTTTATATAAAGGACTGAGCAACCACAGATTTTGATATCTGTAAGGGCTCTGGAACCAATTCCCCTGAGGATACCAAGAAATGACTGTATAGAGGACATTTGTGTTTATCCATTCATCTATTGAGGGGCATTTGAATTACTTCCACATTTTGGATAATGTGAACAATAATTCTATGAAGATGTGTGTATAAACTTCTGAGCTTTCAGGTAACATTTAGGAAAAAGGTGCTATTATTTTTCCTTTATTTTCACTACCACATGCATAATACTTCACCTGATTTCTGATACCAGTCATGTGGTTTTCCCCCCATGCCAAATTAACTCTCTGGGTGTCTCTAACCAGCTAGGTGTCTTACAATTCAATTCAACTCTGACACTAATTGGAGTTTCTGCAGGTCCCAAAGGTTACTCATAAGGGATCAGTCCCACAGACCTCTCTCCCTCACCTCAGAAGCAGTCACTGGACTCATATTGTTACCTATTCTTCTGATCGACCAACTATTTCTTAGGGGTACCCATAAACCCCGCCTTGGGTTTAATCATTTATTAGATAGAAGTGCTCACAGAACTCAGGGAAAGACTGGTGTTTACTAGTTTGTTAGATGATAAAGGATATGGATAAGGATGCAGATGAATAGCCAAATGAAGAGGTACATAGGATGAGGGCCAGAAGGGTCCTGAGCACAGGAACTTCTGTCCCATGGAGACAAGGTGCACTGCATTTTTGGTACATAGATGCGTTCACCGACCCAGAACCTCTCTAAATCTCACACTTCTTGGATTTTTGGAGGCTTCATTATGTGTTCATGATTGAACATTAACTCAATCTCTAGCTCCTCTCCCCTTCCCAGAGGATGGGAATGGAGTGGGGCTGAAATTTCCAAGTTTTTAATCATATTTAGTCTTTGTGGTGACTAGCCCCATCCTGAAATGATCAAGAGTCATCTCATTTGAACAAAAGACACTCCAAGGAATTTAGGAGCTCTGTATTGGGAACCTGGACCAAAGGACAAATATTAGAACAAAAAGAAAATGTGCCTTGTGCTCTGATAACTTATTAAATTATGAGTTTTAGAGCTCTGTGCCAAGAAAGCAGGGACAGAAACCAATGTGCATATTTTCTAGTTCATAGGTATATATCCAGAAGTGAAATTGCTGGGTTATATGGTTATTCTTTACTTAGGAGATGTCATACTGAATCTCTTAAATTTAAAAAAAGTATATTTTTATTGATTTCAGAGAGGAAAGGAGAGGGAGAGGGAGATAGAAACATGAACAATGACAGGGGAATCATTGATTGACTGCCCCTTGTATGGCCCCACTGGGGATCGAGCCCGCAACCCCGGCATGTGCCCTTGACTGGAATCGAACCCGGGACCCTTCAGTCTGCAGGTAGATGCTCTACCCACTGAGTAAAACCAGCCAGGGAAGAATCTCTTAAATTTTTAAAAAATATTTTTTATTGATTTCAGAGAGGAAGGGAGAGAGAGAGAGAGAGAGAGAGAGAGAGAGAGAGAGAGAGAGAAAGAGAGAGAGAAACATTAATGATGAGAGAGGATCATTGATTGGCTGCTTCCTGCATGTCCCCCCGACCCCCCACAACTGGGGATTGAGCTTGCAATCCTGGCATATGCACTTGACAGGAATCGGACCTGGGACTCTTCAGTCCTAGAGCTGATGCTCTATCTACTGAATCAAACCGGCTAGGGCTGAACCTCTTAATTTTTAATGTTTGCAACTAATTCTAATTTAAAACAATAACAAACAACACAGCACTTCTGCTGGATTGAAGCCTTGTAGACTCAAGACGATGGTGTAAGGCAGTGGTCAGCAAACTGCGGCTCGTGAGCCACATGTTGCTCACGAGCCGCAGTTTGCCCCTCTGTTGACTAATGAGTTTGCTGACCACTGGTGTAAGGCAACATCATTTCTTTTGAATGACTCATAAGGTTACAAGTCACTTCTCTCTGGTCCTCAGTTTCCTTGTCTCTAAAGTAAGGAGATTTTGCTGAAGCACCCCAGGTTCTGTTTTGCTCATACAGTCCATGATGTTAGAGTCAGTATGATTCCAATTTGATTTTGGCTCTTTTGTGTACTTGTGGACCTTGAACCTCAAGGCCAGCATTTGATATTTTGGTTCCCAAATCACAAAAGTCTACAAGATCTGTCTGTCTAGAGATGGTGGGAAAATCAGAGCAGACACGTTGTTTGTTCCAATCTGACACGAGTAGAGTCTTAGTCAGCCAAGATTAAACCTGTTTGTGCTAGGCACAACGCAGTGTGCCTTTTTTAAAGAAAGAATAATCTATTTTCCAGTCCCAACAAAATTCAACCACGTTTGAACAGAAAAGATCACATTTCCAAGTTGTAGGTAAAAGACTCCTGTGGTAGCAATGTGATTCTTTATATGTTTGTGACAGTCTCTTAGCAGGAGCTCCTTGTTGGCTTTTGAGAGAAAGATGTAGGTCCAGCCTTTTGAAAGTTTGTTTACTTATTTTTATGAGCTTCTGAAATGACTAATAATCTTGGAGGAGTAGGTACATCACAGACAGCTGTACCCTGAATCCTTTGGGTCCTGCCAACTCGTGGGCAGTGTTTACTTCTCCCTGTTTGTGTTCCTAAAGAACTTCAGTGTGTGCCTTAGTTCTATTTTAACAGGTATACAGCATCTCCAAACTCCTCTTTTTCTCTCCCTTCCTATTTTTTTTTAAATCCTTACCCAAGGAAGTGTTTATTGAAAAATATTTTTTTATTTTGAGAGAGAGATGAGAAAAATTGATCAGTTGCCTCTTGTAGGCACCACGACCAGGGTTTGAACTCCAGCAACTCAGGTATGTGCTCTGACTAGGAATTGAGCCCAGAACCTTTTGGTGTACAGGATGATGCTCCAACAAACTGGTCACCCAGCCAGTGCATCTCCTTTCCTACTTTTAACTTGATTCTGATTTTTTTCCATGAAATTCTCACCAAAAAAGGAAACAGATTTTCAAAACTTCAAAAAAAAAAATGCATCAACAACTTTCTTTATCATGTGAGGCCCATACCATTCAGGATTCATGCAAGCAAATGTGTTTGGTTTCTGTTCATTAGAGAGGAAGTGATCCTAGGACAGGAAAAGCATGAGATGTGGGACCAGGCTGGTCTGGGTCCAGTGACCAACTCTGCTATTTCCTTGCTCTATGACTTGGGACAGATGGGGCCTTTGGGTTGACATTTGTAAAATGGGACTATCTATCTTCTAGGGTTGTAATGAAGATTAAATTAACAATACATGCACTATAAGGGGGTTGAGAGGGATGCAGACATGATGCATAAAAAATCCTCAATAAATGGAAGCCATTATTAATCATCTTTAGCCCCTTTTGAGGCATAGAGAAGGAAATACAGGGGCCTGGGTGTTGAGAAATTTGAATTAATTCTGCAAGTAATTAGCTGTGTGACCTTGGGCAAGTGACAAGCTCCCTTGGTGTCAAATTTTACATCATCCTATCTAATAAAAGAGTGATATGCAAATTAACCATCACTCCATTACACCCACAAACCACACCCACCAGCCTATCAGGAGAGAGTATGCAAATCAACTCAAATAAAATGGCTGCAGTCATGGAGAGAGCAGGTGGCTTGGGTTTTCCCAGCAATGGAGGGAAGCCAAGCTTTCTGCCTGCCCTGGCCAGCCCAGGCCTCCACTCAAGGCTACAAAGTTTCAATTATAGAAGATAAATAAATCTCAGACACTAGGGCCTTCACTTGGGTTTCTGGGGACATGGCTGGACTGCAAACTACCACAGGCCCCTCACCCAGGCCACTCCACACCCCAAGGGAATCCCCACTCTGATCTGGGACACCAACCAGCCCCACCCGTGCACCAGGCCTCTATTCTATCTAATCCTATCTAATAAAAGTATAATATGCAAATTGACCATCACCCCAACACAGACGATGGCTGCCCCTATGTGTTCAAAGATGACTGCCCCCATGTGAACACAATATAGCCACCACAAAATGGTCAGCAGGGGAGGACAGTTGGGAGGGACAGGTCCACAAGCGAAGGCAGTTGTGGGCGATCAGGCCAGCAGGGGAGGGCAGTTGTTAGGGACCAGGCCTGCAAGGAAAGGCAGTTGGGGGCAATCAAGTCTGCAGGGGAGGACAGTTAGGGGTGACCAAGCCAGCAGAGGAGGGAAGTTGGGGGTTACTGGGCCTGCAGGGAAAGGCAGTTAGAGGGACCCAGGCCTGCAGGAGAGGGCAGTTAGGAGCAAACGGGTTGGCAGAGGAGTGATTAGGGGCAATCAGGAAGATAGGCAGGTGAGTAGTTGGGAGCCAGCAGTCCTGGATTGTGTGATAGGGATGTCCTAAATGGGCAGTTGGACATTCCTTGAGGAGTCCCAGATTGGAGAGGGTGCAGGCTGGGCTAAGGGATATTCCCCTATGCATGAATTTCATGCACTGGGTCTCTAGTTTATTTAATAAACACAATTTAGTTGCTCACCAATAGGCAGGTCTTATAGTAGGAGGTGAGAATAGAAAGATAAATCTGATATGCCCAGTTCTTAGGAGCTGGCCAGCTAGTTGAAGAAAATAGATACCCTAAGGTTGTGGAGGTGAGTTAGAAGGGCTCTATGAACTGTTAGTGGGAGCATCAGGGACCAGTGCTGAAAAGTTCCATTACCATTTGCCTGAGTTATGATAGCTTTTGGTAGACACAGTTATGGGGCTCTGATGAGTTTTAGATTTGGTTACCTTTTTATAATTGGCATCATTTTTGTGTGTAAGGGATGCTCTCACAACCTCTATAATGAGGCAGAGGCCCCCCTCTCTCTTGGCATCAAGGGGGAAAATAAGATTCTGTCCACACTGTTACATATAAACTTATTGTTGGCTGGCTCTGACAAGAAAACCATAGTCACCCCCTAGTGCTTTGTTATTTGCTTTGTACCAACTTTGCCACCAAGAGTAACCCTTGGGATGTCTGTGTTACATTTCTACTCCTAGTTGAAAGGAAATCATTCTTTGTTAATCAGTGTATTGTCATTGTGAAACACCATGTTCAAGGAAGAGTTTCAAGGCAGAAATGGCCTTGAGGTCTACTTCTCTTGTGTATGTGTGTGTGTCTGTGTGTGTTTTTTTAATTTGGAACAAGGAAATTCTCTCCAAGAATTCCCCTGTAGCCTTCAGGCATTGGCATTCTAAACAGCTTGCACACAAGGAAACAGATCATATTTAAAAAGGGGCTTCTTTCTCTCACTTCATTTACCTCTGTGCCATGCGAGGGAATGTGAAAAAATGGAAATCTTCTATTTTTGGTATTGCCTTTAAAACAATAACATCAAAACATCAGTCTTTGTCATTTTCCACTGCTGGGGAATTGGCACATGTCTGCAATGCTAAAAGAGTGTACTTTTCTTGTTGCTTTGAATTATAAGTGAGCTTCGCTCATGGAAGACCTAGCAGAGCTGGGGTGGAACCTTCACCATGGAGTTTCCTGGGGCCCAAACCAAATTAGCAGTCCACTGAGTCCAGAATGGCTGCTACACACAATGCTTGGGGTCAGAAAGTGGTGGTTGGGCCTCTCTGGTCAGTCCTGATGCACCAAAAAAACACTCACTGTGCTCAGACATGCCAAGAACAGGGTCCGGGACTAGCTGTGGGACAGGAAACACCCTTTGGAGGTGTAGGCATAGAAACTAAAAGGCAAGCAAATGTCACCAGAGAGAAATAAAACCATTTGAAATCATCTGTAGCAATTGAAACAGTAAAGAAATATATTTGTTTCTTGAATCGTTTCTGAGTTATTTAGTTCCCAATGCCATACCTCTACAGTCTCTTCTGACTATTCACTGGTCATTCTTCCCCACTCTCTTGAAAGAACTTCCTCCTTCCAAGCTCTACAGCTCTTGTTCTTCCTTTGAGGGAATGACCTTCACCTTGGGAGGAGTAGTTAGGCCCTGGGGTGCTTGTGGGGAGCTGGGCTGGGTAGAGGATAGCCATGTGGTTTGGTTACTGAATCTGGTAGGCAGCCTTCAGTCTTCCCCTGCCTGCACACATCTCCAGATTTTGCTTTCACATTACTTTCTTTAACATTTCCCCCTTAGAGTCCTAGCAACTGTCATGTCTACATATTAATTTAAGAAAAATGTTGAAAAGGCACCACTTTTGGAAGCAGTGTTCCAGCTCTCCTGCTTCCTTCCAACCTTGCTTCTGCTTCCTCTGCCTTATGTTACAGTCATTAGTTGCTGGTCCAATTCCCCAACCGGCTGGCTAAGCTGCCCCTCGACATGCCCCCAATCCTCTTTCCCCACCCTGTGTTCTGTTGTCCTATCTGTCTCCCCACTAGATGGTACGCATCTTGAGCCAAGGGGCTGAGCCTCCCAGCAGTGTAGCCTTGGCACCCTCACACAGTCAAGTGCACCTAGAAGACATTCAGCAAACCCTTGCTGGGGTTGCACATATGGTTCACATTTTCTAGGAATGTCTGTTTGTTCTGATTATCTGCCAGCCAAGTGTACTCTTGGGTAGAGAAAAGGAAATGGACTAAAAGATGTGGTTCAAGGAGTAGTCAATAGCCTGCTCATAATTACTAGTGGGAATGAAATAAGCATAAACTTTCTTGCATAACTAATCAATAACTTAATATATCTCCATTAAGGAGGGTATATTTTATGTTATTGATATTAAATATCTACCTATTGTGTCTGAAAGGTTTCAGGGTAATTGTTATTGATGGTTAAAATCTTGTCGGCTGCTGAATGTAGATTATTTTTTTTAATGGATGATGATTGGCTGAGATTTATTTTTCCTGTATTGCTACAAGCCAGATTCTCCATTAAGCTATAAAATATTATTATATACTCGAAGCAATGTAATGTGATCCAAACACACAGTTATAACTCATTTCATTATTAGTCACGTGTTCAAGACATTAACATAGTTGTTAACTACTACCGGGATAAGTGTGGTGCACAGAAATATTTTTTACAATGCAATTGCATTAGTGCTGGTTATAGTTTAATTATCCGATGGTTATAATCACACGCTTAATGATAATTGGGCAATGGAATGACTGCTGACATGGAGTTTTAAGCAGCCTCTCTGTTTTAGTTCTAAACACAGAAATCCAATCTAGAGAACAGTGTGATATCTGCCATATTTGGTAGGTAGACTTCAATTTGTGGTTTTAGTTCAGTTACTGTCACTCCGTGGTAGGTAGTATCTGAGTTGTAGTTATTTAGAGATCAATTTCGGGGCAGTCCCAATCTTCTGTGCTGCTCTCATATTTTCCTGAACTGCCTTAGAGGTATAAAACCACAGCATGCAGTTCATACTCAAATGGTATTCAGTAATCTGGTTCATCTGATCTGTCTGTTGCCTGGATTTTTGCTTTCGGCACTTATTACTACTTCCATGGAGTGCTGCTGGGGTAGATTGCATGAATGGCTCCCATTCTTTACCCTCCCAATGGTCACATCCTTTACAATGTGACTTTGCAGGTCCTGATACTAAAGAGGAGTGATGTTTCCCTGTTCTTGACTTTGGCCATGTGATTTAGAAGGTATCAAATGACTGCCCTTCGTTTCCTGACCTTCCCCATCTTGTGCTGCTAAATTCTGTGAGTTTCCAGATTGCATCACTCACTCTTGCATTAATTATTCCCTAGATTTAAAATATTCTCCCTTGCATATACCCCATCATCAGGGCTCCTTTTCTTTCTCAGCAACATTGACTCATTCTTTGATCAGCCATCAGTTAAAAATTATTTTCTCCAGTAAGTTCCATGACCCCTTACCTCCCATCTTCCCCACTGTCTTTCAGGGCAATTCATCCTGATGCACTTGTGACCTTGTTTTCTAATTACTGACTTTCCCCACCATGAGTTCCTGGAGAATAGGGACATAGCCTTGCTGTATTTCTGGTGTCAGCACAGTTCCTGGCACATTAGAGGCAAGCCAACCACTGTCATTCTTTTCCCTTTTGGTTGTCATTTGTCTCATTTTAAAATAGAATTTGAGTTATGCTAAAGAAATTGAGAAACACAGGATAAAAATTAAGTAGATGAAGAAACTGAAAAAAGGGAAATCTATATTATAAAAAAACCAGTGGTCCTAATGCTGTAGCAACCAAAGACCAGCACGGGTGGGCAGGGCCACATGATTTTGTGTGCTGGGCTTCTCATAAAGATGATAAAACTAAGATTCAGATTGGAGCTCAAAATAACAGGAGGACTTGTAAAGTTGTTATATTTTGGCCTTTCATTGAGAGCTAAGCTTTTAGCTCTCAATCAAAGCAAATAGAAAAATAAGAATAAGTATTAATGTTCACAAGTTTAGACATTTCACAAAGGAAAATGTTTAAATGGCTAATAAATACATTGAAAGAAGTGAACATCATTAGTCATCAAATGCAAATAAAAACCACAGTAAGATACCACTAGATTGGTTTAAATGGAAAAAAATTGACAATACCAAGTGCTAGTGATATATTACTACTAAGAGAGTTGAAAAGTTTGGTATATTCTTATGAAGCTAAGCATGCATCCATTATATGACCCAGTAATTCTGCTAAGTATTTAGCTAAGAGACTTGTCTCTGGTCTGCACAGAAAAGACTTCTATACAATGATAGCAGGAGCTTTATTCATAAGAGCTAAGAACTGGAAACAATTGTCTATCAATGGATAAATGGATAAACAAATTGAGGTATTTTATACTATGAAATACTACTCAGCAATAAAAATGAACAAATTGCTGATTAGACAACAATGTCACAAACTTATATTGAGAGATAGAAGCAAGACAAAATGGATATATTTATGATATGACTTCATTTATACAAAGTTCCAGAACAGGTTAATTTAATCTATTAAGATATAAATCAGATCAGTAGTTGCCCAGAATGAGTGTAGGGTGTGGAGAATTATTGAAAAGGGGCATGAAAGAATTTTCTGGTGTGATGGTAACATTCTAAATATGGGGTCAACAAACTTCTGCTCAGAATCAGACAGTACCTATTTTAGGCTTTCCCATCAGATGGTCTGGGTTGCAACTATTCAGCTCTGCCATTGTAGCACTAAAGTAGCCATAGACATCATGTAAATGAATGAGCATGGCTGCATTCCAATGAAATTTTATTTGTGGACACTGAAATTTGAATTTCATATGTATTTCACATGTCAAGAAATACTATTTTTTAATACATTTTTTTAACCATATGAAAATATAAAAACCATTCTCAGCTTGTTGGCCATTTGAAAACAGACAGCAGGCTGATATGGTCCACTGGCTCCCCCCCCCCCCCCGTTTATTGATTAAGGTATTACATATGTGTCCTTATCCTCCCATTGACCCCGTCCCTCCCTCTAACCCTCCCACTCATGTCCTCACTCCCCTGATGTCTGTGTCCATTGGTTAGGCTTATATGCATGCATACAAGTCCTTTGGTGGATCTCCCCCCTTAACCCCATCCTCCCTTACCTTCCCTCTGAGCCAACTCCTGTTCTAAATTGTAATTAGGATGGTGGTTACCTAGGTATAGCCACTTGTAAAACTCATCAAATTACACTATTTCAATCTTTCTATTTATTTTTCACTTAATTTTTAAATTTATTTTTATTTTATATTTAAAATTTAAGAAAAGATTCACAGGTTCCATAAAATAAAAATATATATCTGTCAATCAGTTGAAAGATAGAACTTTCTCCTCTGGGTTCCAAATAAGGTGACAGTTAGGTGGCTACTCCGTAGCCACTGGTGGGCTGGCTCTTGCCTGCAGATAGGTTTTGCTTAGCCAACATAGTGTTAAAAATATATATTTGACTTTGACCAGCCCTTGTCAGGGAACACTCTCTGATTTCACAGAATCCCATATTTTCCTGTGGTCTTAATTGGGTCCTTTTTCACTCTTTTATTTCCAACCTTTTACTATTCTTATCTTTAAGTGGATTCCCCCACAAGCAATATATATTTGAATCCCCTTACTCAATTTCATTTATTTATATTATTATATATACATATACTAGAGACCTGGTGCACAAAATTTGTGCATGGGGGGGGGGGTGAGCCCAGCCTGTACCCTCTCCGATCTGGGACCCTTTGAGGGATGTCTTAAGGGCAGTCGAACATCCCTCTCACAATCCTGGACTGCTGGCTCACAACTGCTCACCTGCCTGCCTTCCTGATTGCCCCTAACTGCTTCTGCCTGCCAGCCTGATCAACTGTTAACCACTCCCCTGATAGTCCAATTGATGCCTAACTGCTCCCCTGCCAGCCTGTTTGCCCCTAACTTTCCTCCCCTGCAGGCCTGGTCCCTCCCAACTGCCCTCCCCTGCTAGCCAACTTGTGGTGGCCATCTTGTGTCCCCTGGAGGCAGTCATCTTTGACCACATGGGGGAAGCCATCTTGTATGTTGGAGTGATGGTCAATCTGTATATTACTCTTTTATTAGATAGGATAGAGGCCTGGTGCACGAGTGGGGACTGACTGGTTTGCCCTGAAAAGTGTCCTGGATCAGGGTAGGGTTTTCTTGGGGCATGGGATGGCCTGGGCAAGGGGCCTGTGGTGGTTTGCAGGCCGGTCACGCCCCCCAGCCACCCAAGTGGAGGCCCTGGTATCTGGGGTTTATTTATCTTCTAAATAATTAAATTTGTAAACTTGAGTGGAGCCAAGCCTTCTGCTCACTTTGTGGCAGCAGCCATTTCTGTTGGGATTTATTTTTCTTCTATAATTGAAACTTTGTAGCCTGGTGTGGAGGCCTGGGCCAACAAGGACAGGTGGAAAGCTTGGCTTCCTCCATCGCCAGGGAAACCCAAGCCTCCCTCCTGCTCTCTCCATGGCCACAGCCATCTTAATTTGTATACTCATTCCTGATTGGCTGGTGGGCAAGGCTTGTGGGTGTAATGGAGTGGTGGTTAATTTGCATATTACTCTTTTATTAGATAGGATTTGACATCTTTAAATTATTTTTAGGATAAAATGTGAGGATGGAAACCTTGTCTGTTTCATTCACTATTGTATGGTCAAAGACTGGCATAATATCTGTACATATTAGGAGCTGAGTGAATGCTCCTGAATATATAAGTCTGAAGATAAATAAGTGTCCTTCAGGTAATACTCACAAGTGATTTTTGCTAAGAATTGAGAAGCAATAAATCTGAGATTATATTGTCTGGCAGGAAAATAGAGTGACAAAACAAATAGTTGTTCCCTTACTAGGCCTGGATGATAGAAAATGTAGATAATAACATGTGCTATATAAATGTGCCATCCAGTATGCTTCACATGTGTCTATTTAAGTTTGAGTTACTTAAAATAAAATAAAATAAAATTTAAATCAAAATTTAAAAATCTAGATCCTCAGTTGTTCTAGCCACATTTCAAGTACTCAACACCACATGTGGTTAGTGGCTATCAGATGATACCATTTCTATCATCACAGAAACTTCTATTGGACAGTACTGATTTAGACATATGCTATTTATCCTACACAATTATAGAAAACAAACAAGCAAAAAATGGTACATGTAAATAATTTTTAAATCTTCAATATCAAATAGTGATTGGAAAATTATGGCTGCTAGTCCAGCATGTTTTTATAAATAAAGTTTTATTGGAACACAGCCATGCTCCTATTATCTGGCTTATTTCACAATAAAATATTGGAGTTCTGTTACTGTGACAGATGGTATGATCTTCAAAGCCTAAAATATTTACTATTTAGCTCTTTACAGAAAATACTTGCTGTTTCCTGATATATAGCGTAAGCTTGATTTATATTAATGTGTTTATATTAGTTTTAAGTGTCTTCTGGCATAAATTCTACTTATATATTGAAAAGCAAGTGGAAGAAAATAAAAATCTTATTTTATATTCAGAGATAATCACTAATCACTTTTAACCTTTGTTTTTTTCTCTTCCATTTTTTCTTTTATATTAACTCTCATTATCTTCATCTCTGCCCCACTGAATTCTGAGAAAGCACCTCAAGTTACTCCTGTGATTCATTGGCTTGAGCTCTTATATTTTATTATTCCTGCTCTTACCACTATCACTATGAATATGTTATTGTTTTGTTTTCCTGAAATCTTTCCTTATCTTACCAGACTTTCTCTTCACATTATTCTGCTATCTCCTTTGCATGTTTTCTTTCTAATGGAGGCCTTGCTTTGTATCCTTTTGAGTTTCATTTTTTCTTCAACTTCCTTGGCAAATATGTTCAGAAGTACCTTTTACCTCCCAGTCTTCAAGATTCTACCCTCTTTCTGTTGTCTGGCTGCATTGTCTCATAGACCCTATAATATTTGTCTTTCCTCTTTGAATGAGGTAATATCTATGCAGACTCAGAATCTGCTAGGTGACAGTGTTAGTTGTTGGCTTTTTTCCTCTGTTCATCTAGTAGATGGTTAAAACCCCTTATTTCTCTGTCCATCTAGTAGATGGTTAAAGCATGCTTCAGGGCACAACTGTAGCATAAATCCTCATATCCAGCAGATAACTCAGGTCCAGAGATTCTCTGAGTTCATTGCGTACTTCATTGGTACTTTTAATGAATGGAGAGCCCAAAGAAACAATTCCCAGAATGCTCTACTAGGGTTCCTCTGGTCTCTGCTCTCCCCTTTTCACAAAGCACTGTTTACCTGTAGAGATTACACTTCCCAGGAGGCAATGCTCTCCAGGTAACTTCTATGTTGTTTTGAGGGGGATATAAGAAGGCGCTGTTTTTGAAGGGATATAGATTCCCGGAAAGAATAGTGTCTACACAGTTTTCTGGTTGATAAATACCCCCTGATTCCTGGATGGAGGTGGGTGAGGGGTACATAGTATAGTCCTAAACCTTTCCCTGCAGTCTCTCCCTTCTGATGTCTAAAGTCTCTTGTTTCATAGAGTGGATTCTGTGTATGGCAAGAATGAGATTTGAATGTATAGTTTAGTCTAGTTTAATATACAGTGAAGATTCTTCTGGATTTTGGGATTAGGTAGACTGACTCTACACTGGTTTTTGCTGTTGAGAATTCCCCACCCACCCACCCCCACCAGTGTCCTTATAGTCTTTAGGAGAAGCTGCACCTGTGGATGATTACTAGCTCAATAATATTTCCTGCTGAATGCCTGACTTATTTGAAGTTCAGATTCTCAGGCAGCTACTTGTTTATCACTTGATCACTCTTCCTTCCAAGGTCAGCAGTGCTATTGCTGAGACGCTCCAGGATTTCAGCTTTCCTTTTAACGGGCTTCTGCAAGATTTGCCTCTAAAGGGGCCACCCCTTCTCTTCTCTCTGAACAATTTAAACTATGTTTGAAAGGAACATTTGAAAGCAGGGTTATACAGTGATTTCCTCAAATTTACAGTCCTTGGTAAGGAAGCATAAAAGAAACCTCTGATAGGAAGTAAAAAAGTGAATCCTACTTTCCTTGTATGCTTTGGCTTGACAAAGGGATTACAGAGCTATTGTTGATCCCATGGGCAACTCAAAACTAAGGATTTTCTATTTGTCCTGTTGAAATTTTGAAGTACTTTTTGAATCAAAAGGTCAGTTTTGTATCAAGGTCTTGCTATTTACTTTAGAATTTAATTACACAGTATAGTGATGTCTTGGCTCAAGAGATCTGGGTTGATATAACCAATTTTGAACATAGTGGGAGATCAAAGAAAAAACAATGATGTGTAAGCGGAATTTAAGCTGCAGCCTCTATTTCATCACTGTAGAGCACTTACTAGGAAACAATTTTCTTATCAAAGAATTAATGGTGGGAGATGTTAACATTCAAATGCCAGGGAGTCCCGTGAGGCTTAGTATTTATGGAACGATATATTATTAATGAGAAGTTTGCAGTTATTCACAGATATGTACACAGAGCACCACTTACTGAAAAGCCTGAATGGTGACATGATACTATAGTTCAAAGTTGGCAATACAGTTCTAATCAGTGCATGTGCTTCTGTTTTTACTTTACCCATGGGTTTTATTTTGTGGTTATGACAGAACAGTGAAGAATTACACTTGAGTCTAACCCCAACTCCTGTCATCCCTCTGGGCTTTTTTTTCTTGTGGAAAAAGAATGTTTCAAAGGCTCTTTCCAGTTGACATTGTCTGATTCCTTGTTAAATGCACTTTGCACACAGAAGGTGGTTTTTCCATGAGGTGAAAAGGTTTACTGTTGTGTGGTCATTCTACATTAACTAGCTCACGAGCAGCAGGGATCTAGAATTATTTGTCATGCTTTTTCTCTAGGGCATCCTAATGAGCTATGGCAAATTGGTGCTGTTGAATCTTCCAGGCGAGTCCTGTTCCCCTAGTGCTGTGCTCTGAGATAGCACATTACAGAAATGAAGATGTGTTTTTACGGACTCTATGCTATAAAATATTTATGCCCTGCCTTTGGTTATATAAAGTATTTTGCAGTGTAGGTCATCTTCTCAGCAAAATCTTTCACTGTGAGAACAGTTTCCTGAAGCCCCTGTGGGTCCTTAGGACAGGCAGTAAGATGGTCTTACAGAACAAGACACTGTCAGGGCTAAGGCCTGCACAGGAATGAATCAAGCAGTACTTAATCCTAAATGAAGATTTGGCATGAATAGAATTTCCAAGATGTATAATTCATTCTTTTACATTAATGAGAAATATACTCTCCAAAGATGTTAGCTGTCTCAGGATACAATCTACTAAAATTTAACTCTTTCCTTCCTCCACATAGAGGAATGACCCACTGTTCAAATTTGTCTAGGTGCACAGGGGAAGGAAAAGTTAGACTTGCTGTTCTCTGTCTTGTTCTCCCTTCCTCTCTTCAAGGTACTTATTTTGGAATAATTTGATGTCATAACTATTTATTGGGTCTCTATGCTCTACCTGCCAATGTGTTGGGAAGTCTGCAGAAATGTATACTCATGATTTCTGCCTGAAAAGGGCTGGATATTTAATTGGGGGAGTTTAGACATGTCCTAAAGAAGAAAGTTAAAACAGCATACCATGAACTATAATGTGTTATGTGCAATATGGTTGAGTTTAATTTATATGATGTTGATAGTACAATTATGATTACAAAGAGTAAGGATTAATGATAACTGGAGGAGTTAAAGAAGGCTTTGGGGCAGGTGGGAAACCTGGCCTGTGAAAGATGGCACAGTTTGGGCAAGTAGGAAAAGGGAAGAACTTGTGTGGCTAACCGGGCAAGGAGATTTACAAGGTACAAAAGTAAAGAAAAGGCCCTTGAGAACTGTGTCAGCCAGAGCTGCAGATTGTGCCACAGTAATAAGCCCAAATCTTCCTGGCTTACATTAGCCAAATCTTACCTTTTGCTAGAGTTATAAGCACATTGCAGAGTGGCTGAGGATTCTGTACCAAATTCTTTTTTCAGGGATGCAGGTCGAAAGAATCACCACTACCTAGAATGTCTCAGGTCACTATGGTGGGGAGAAGAAAGGGCAAATCACACACTTGTTCTTACAGGCTTCCCACTGGAAATGACACATGTCATTTATGTTTCATTGGCCAAAGCAAATCAGTGCATGCTTAACTTCAAAGGGAAGTGCATTTCTTCTATGTGCCTGGCAGGAAGCGAACAGGAGATGTCAGTGAGTAGCTCTAAGAACACCAACCACATACTGAGGGTGAGAAAAGTATGTGAAGTAGTGGATGGCACAAGGACATTGCAGACAGATGCACCTATATTTGAAAATTCTGTCGCTTACCAGCTGGGTGACCTTTGCCAAGAGACTTCATCTATAGAACAGCATTAATTATTCTGACCTAACAAAGTTGTTGTGAGACTATATGTGCAGAAAAATATTGACTTTATTTAGTTATTGCCTCTCTCTCATGACAGATTTCTATTTTTCATTTTCATCCCATATAATATCTAGTGTACTTCTTGCTCTTGGGTGCCAAGAAATAGACCTATAACCTTGCAATAATTTTTTTTTGCATAATCTAGCCTAAATGGATTTCAGCCAGGGTCTCTACTGGTCCAGTAGGTGCCTTTGTAAAGTGAAAGACATCCTTCTCTAGTGGGGCTGCATGGGTTTGGCCAGGATGAATGGTTTGGTAGCAGAACATAGGCCAGACTTTAGCTTTGTTTCCCTCTTTGGTTGATACCCTTGTGCAGTGAGTGAACAACTTGTATAAGCATATGTGGTGGCCCTGGCTTTAGTTCCCTTTAATGGATTCCTAAGAAAGATATTAGTCCACTTATTGCCCAGCTTCTCTTCACTAGAGGAGAGGAATTTTAAATGGTGTATCAACTATTCTTGGGAAAGTATTATACACATAGAATTCCAATATATGAATTCCCAAGAAAATAACTAAGAAGCATTATGCTCTCATATGCTCAGAATATCTCACTTATCTGCTATGTTTCAAATCAGTGGTATAGTTATTTATATGGAATTCTCATGGATCTTAATGAGTTTAATGAATAAAGAATGAGCATAATTAGCTAGCTTAACTTCACCAAGAAATAATTTCTTATACAAAAGAAGTTTGATATTAAGCTACCACCACATATTATATAATTAAATCACATTAATTTTCTTAGGTATAATGCAATTGTCTGTGCTGTGCATAGATAAGAAGCTGAAAGAAAATTTCTGGTTTGCCTTTGAGAAGAATTTGTATAACTTTAAAAATAACTCAGAGGAAAACAGGGCCAATATGGAGAGGGTTTTCTAAGACATTCGAGTTATTTTCATTTACATTACTTATTGGGATCAGTGTCTAATGTAATGGTAATGACTCAAAGGATGAGTTGAGAGGAGTGAAGTTGGGAACATATTGACCTTGGCTTTCTCCTTGCTCGGTAGGGGAGGAGAGAGAAGGGAAAGCATACATAGTCTTTGTGTGAACACAAGCTCTACATATAAGTGGTGGCACCTTCTCTTTTGTGCACTGACCCTGTGAAAGCCTGAACAACAATATGGTGGGCTGAACATGAGCCCTCCAAGAAGTCTCTATCGTAATCCCAGAATCTGTGAATATGTTACTTTGAAAAGCAATGTGATTAAGTTTTGATTTTTGAGCTGGAGAGATTATCTTGGATTATCCAGTGGTCCTGATGTAATCGCAAGGATCTTCATAAGAGGGAGGCAGGCGAGTCAGAGGCAGAGGAGGATATGTGACAATAGAAGCAGAAATTAGAGTGATGTGGCCACCAGTATCAGCAGTCTTTGAATAGTGAAAGAATCGGGAAAAGACTTTCCTCTGGATCATCCAGAAGGAACCATATGTACTGATACCTTGTGTTAGTTATCCTGGTAAGACTCATGTTTGAATTCTGACTCCCAGAACTAGAAGGGACACATTTGTGTTGTTTTAAGCCACTAAGTTTGTGGTAATTTGTTACAGCAGCTATAGGATGGGGCTTTTTGACGATTCCACTAGGGAAAGTAAGTATGCAGACATAGAGTCCTTGGGTCAGTTCACTAGCATGGGAGTTATCAAACTATAGCCATCAAACTATTGCTACCTGCTTTTGTACAACCCATGAGCTTAGAATGGAATATTTAATATTTTATATATTTTTAAGTGGAATATTATATTTTTCTTCTAAAATTATAAGAAGAAGAATATTTTGTGACATATAAAAATGATAATTCAATGTAAACATTTTGAAAAGATTTGCTGATCCATGTGCTAGAATCAGGACATCAGATTTGATCTTGAGGGCCTAGTGCTTCTCTGTGTCTTTCATGGGACTGAGTTTACCCCCGCCCCATACTGCCCACTATGTTCACGTAATCAAATCCTACATATCACTTAATGCTCCTTCAATTCAAATGCTACCTTCTCTATAGGCCCATTTGCCATGTTGAGAGCTTACCATATTCTATACACTATGATTAATATTGGAGATACAAAGATGAGTAAGATATGACTTGTTCCCTCAGAGACTACACACTAAAACAACATCAACAACAAAGCCTATTATGTAGCAAATGCATTCAATTACTATTAATACTCTTGAATCACCAGAGGTAAATACTTCTAGGTCAGTTTTTCAGATGACAAATCTGAGGCTTAGAGGTGCTAAATAAATTTGTCATAATCAATTAAACAATTCTGTTTGATGTCTAAACCCTATATCTTTCTATAATATAATATAGGGCTCTTCAAGTCACCTGTTCTTGTCCCCATTTCTCTGATCTTCCATAAGCTGGAAGCTATTGTGACCTCTGCTCTCAACAATCAGCTCAAAATTGAGACCTCTTTATATAATTAAGAGTTTTCATGCTTGAGTAGAATTTTGAAAGGCCCTCCAGAGTTTTGTTATCAAAATGTCATAAGGGCCAATAAATTAGATGAAATATTGGATTAAAAACTGAAGCAAACCCTAACAAGTTTGGCTCAGTGGATAGAGCATCAGCCTGCAGATTCAAGGGTCCCAGGTTCGATTCTGGTCAAGGGCATGTACCTTGGTTGCGGGCACATACCCAGTAGGGAGTGTGCAGCAGGCAGCTGATCGATGTTTCTCTCCCATCGATGTTTCTAACTCTCTATCCTTCTCCCTTCCTCTCTGTAAAAAATCAATAAAATATATTAAAAAAATTGAAGCAACATTGTGGTCCAGGTAGCTCTAAAACCTTTCTGGGTAAGACAATAAGCTTTGGGGCAGATTCATGTTAGCCAATGTGTCTTGAGTTCTTTAAAGCAGAGGTATGCCTATAATTTTGACTCATTTCTTCTGTCTTCTTTGGTATTAGTCAATTGAATGGCAATCTGTGTGCTTACTGTAAAGAGGACAGTAAACTATGCTTTGGTCATTTTGATTTTATCTACAGATATATGTGGTAACAAAATATGCATGCCACTTTCTAGTGTCCAAGTATGGAGTCAGATGAAAAAACAAAGGAATAAGGGTCATTTTAGGTACCATGAAATCAAATCAGCTTTCTTTTTACTTATGATTGACTCAAGTATTTCACCAACCCTCCTGCACTGGGTTGTGGTGAGCATCTAATGAAAGTGCATGTGAAATATTTTATAAATCAGAAAGTACTATATCAATCTAAAACTTGTATTACATATATCAGATAGGGTGTGTTCTTATTTTCAATAAAATTTATTTTGTACTTTCTGTGTTCTTAGCCCTATTCTGTGGATTCCCAGAAGACCATTAAGAAGCATTAGCAGGTACTACAAATTTTGTTTCTTATTATTAGTGTTTTGTTCTTTTTGTATGGCAGAGAAATATTTTATGTCACTTTGACCTGACTTCACTGTTGTTAACTGCAGTTCCTACATTTATGGAATATAATTTTGTGAAGGGGAGAACATACGTTTGCTTCCTGGAAAGTCCTATATTGATCTGAGCATAGCAGTAGAATTTCTAAATTCCTATCAGTGAGGGGACAACTTATTTTTGGTGGAAGAAGGAAGACTAAAAGAGGAAATCTTGGTCAAGAATATATAAGAAAAGAAACTAGAAAATAATACAAATTCTGGAGGTCTTTCATTACAATCCTGCTAATTTGTGCCTGTGTGGAGTATTAGAAGGATTGTATGTAGGGAGATAGCTTTAGTAACTCAGCTTTGAATCTCAACAAATAAGATCATCCATCCAAAGCAGCAACATCTGGCTTGACCCAGAAATTGAGGCATATAAAAATAGTTAAGGGAAAGTTTTAAAGAAGAAAACAGATGTAGTTTTCAAATTGGGACGGGTTCTATTTGGTCAATGAATGTTTATATGGGTATGGTCAAATCAGGCACGCTTGAAAGATTTGCTTTTTATAATTCACCACAACCTATTACATATGGGGATTGTACTAGTATTGGCATAGCTTGCTTTAAGAAAATCCAATCTTTATAACTCTCTAAGTTCACAAACAGATGAACTAGGGGATGAGTAGTTTTCATTATGATAGGATTCACTTAGGGCGATCTCTTCCAGAATATTTAAAATACTAGAGGCTTGCTGCATGAAATTCCTGCACAGGTAGGGTCCCTAGTTCTGGCTGAAGATCAGGGCCAAACAGGTTACCTGCCTCCTTGCCTCCTCCTTCCCTTGCTCCCGCAGTGCCCTGTAGCCACTGGTTGCCCGTTATGTTCTGCGCCATCACACGTCATAGGGAGCAATCGAACTCTTGGTCTTCCAGTCAAACTTCTGAAAGGATGGTTTGCATGTTAGCTTTTTATTATTTAGGATGACTTAATTTACAAACGTGGTTTGTCCACGAGGTTTCAGAAACACATCTGAGAAAAATATGAATACATATACACATGCTGGGTTTAGATTCTTCATTAAAGTAGGTAAATGGCACATTATGTCTCAGGATGACTATACCTGCTACAGGCATGTCCTTATTGCAAATAGACTGCAAGGCTAACAAAGAGCTGAGCATGTATAAATGGTAGAAGTGCAGCCTGGTCTTGGGTTTCTTTCCATCAACAAAAAGGAGGCAACAGGGCTACCATACTACTACCTCTGCTCTTTCAGCAATCAGAACAACACTTTCTTTTCTTGGTTGTGTTAGTCATCATCCACTTACAGTCATTTGCATTCTGAAATCTTTATCCAGCTACATCAAAGTATTGCCTGGGTGCAGGCTGCACCAAGGCAATTTGCTTGGCTTCTGAAAAATCACTCTAGATAATCCAGAAAAATCTGCCACGGTAGGGACCCCAATTTGTCTGATTCCCTTTCAGATGCAAAGGTCACATTCTTAGACTTTTATTTTTGTTGCTTTCATTTGGCAAATTCTATTACTGGCTTACTCCAAACATGAAAGTCATTTGCTATTAAAAACAAATGTCATCTCAAAAGAAAAATTCCAAGGCTGTCTTTCCTTCTGATCTCCCTGTCAACAGAGTCTGAATGTTCAAATCCAAGGTGCTGCTTTGCATTAATTGTCTTCTATCCACTTGTACCCCTTTAGTATTTATGAAATAATGCCTCAGAGTGAAGGGAAAAAAAGAGGTCATAATTAACACTGGGAACTAGAGGAATTTGAAACTGTCCCTTGGCCTGGATCTAAATGGCACAACCAAGTCTAATGCCAACTCTGAACATTTGTTTGGTGAGTTTGTCATTTACTCCCAGCTGCATAAGAACAACCTTGAACCTCTTCTGTCTCAAGTGCTAATTTGTTGGAGCCACCAATGTGCTTGTCTACAAAATCATATTTTCCAGCTTCCCTGTGGCTAGATGGCCATGTGACACAGTTCTGGCCAATAACATGTAAGCAGAAGTCCATTATAGATTTCTAAGAAAATTTTCTTAATATAGGCATTGGTCCTCCCTCTTTTTGGATCCATTCTTTTCCTTTCTACTTAGAACACCTATGAAATGTCTTGAGCTGGAACAGCTATCTCATGACCTTGTTGGAAAGGTCATTTGCAGAGTCTTTGCCCTGATGTACTTAACTACCGAATCAATGCCAGGAGCCTTCTACCTCTGGGCTTCTTCTTTCATGAAGAAAAATAATCTCTGTTTTACCTGGATCACTGTTAAGTGAGCTTTTTGTTATGTGCAGCCAAATTTGACCCATGGATGATACAGTGAGATTTCTAAGAGTCAGTATGCAGCTATGTCTCAGGCTATGGATTGTCTGGAGCTGGAAGGAAATATGATCCAGAGCAGGGAGGGTCCAGCAGAGTGGAGAGCCCTGGTGTTCATCCTGTGTGCATCAGTCTGGGCCTCTCCTCATAGTCTCAGTTCTCTCTACGACTTAAGGCTTTATTGATGTTCTAGATTAAGTTGTCAAAGGGATTCCCTGGGTTTCCTGTGTTTGAGGGGAATTGCATTTAATGAACAACTGCTTTGTTCATTTCCTCACTAATTTTCCATTTCTTGAGAGTAAAAGGAAACTATGCCTGAGATAATTATGTCCTAGTACCTATTAGAAGAGAACAGTGCGCCTCTAAGTGAATTGGGAGGGGGTAGGATACATTTTTGTGGATTGAAAATGTCATTTTGTACATGAGAAGTCATTCTGAGTAAGGATAAACTGACTCACAAAAAACAGAAACTTGGCTGGACTAGATCATTTCTTTTCCTGACACACTTAAAAATTATTTTTTCAGAATGTTCAAGCCATCATTTACCATTGCCATTTGAAAATTGGGAGTCTCTTGATACAGACCTGCCTGTATGGGGGTGGTCAGACTGTCATGGGGTTGGGGAGAGCTTGTTGTACTACTACATGGTGGGACCTCTGAGCTTGCCCCTGGCTTTGGGAGTCTCTGTGAAGTCTTCTTATGGCTTTGGGCCCAGGTGTAAGGAAAGATAGCTGGAAAGGGTTGGACTCTCATGAAGGAGAGCAAGGCACACCCCTCTGGATTTGCTGTCACATTTCTCTAGGTAGGCCCAGAGACTTCTTGTTTACTTCTTGTTCCTCTGACTAGTCTCTTCACACAGCTTGATACAAAATGTACCTACTTGGAGAGCAAGTAGGAAGCAGGAACAGTGTCATGATCCAGAACATAGTTTTGATTGGTCTGAAAGATTTGGATTCTGCCCTAGTTCTGCCATTTATATGCTGGCTGACCTCAGGTAAACTACTTAGCCTCTCTGAGCCTTGGCTTTCCAATTTATAACATTAATTATTCACTGTGTCTATTATTGCTGCATAGTAAATGACTCCAAAATCTCAGTGGCATTCAATAATAGCATTCATTTCTCACTCATGAACTGCTGGTTAATCAGGGCAGTGCATGTTCAGATTGAGGAAGTGTGAGCCTTGAAACCAGATTGTGGGTCTGCTCCATGTGGTTATTCTGGGGCCCTATCTGGAGAACATTCTTCACAGGGTGGACTTCACAACAATTTAAACCTATGAGATTAATAAAGACCATTTATTCCTATTTTACAGATGAAGAAACAGTCTCAGAGAGGGTTAGAGACTTATTCACTATTCTCTAGAATTTCAGATGACCTCACAGATCATTTCTAGTCTTCAGACTCCATAACACTGTTCAGTTCACAAACACTGTGTTATTCTTTGCAATGTCCCAAGCTTGCCAGTTCTAACCTTTCAGTGGTATTGTGAGGAGCCTTGAGGTATGAGAGACAAAGAAGGAATGAGATTCTTCCTTTCTTCCTCCCAAGGAATCCTTACCATCCTCTTACATCCTGTAAGAGCCAAACCAGGGCCTAAGGCCATTGAAGTCAATCATATCCTGGGTTGATCTTGTTTCAACAGGGCCTGGCCACTCTGTGCTGGGTGGACACTCTGACCTCTCCAGAAGTCCTGGTCTCTTGGCCTTTGGTCATCTTTGGTCTTGGCCTGCTGTATCTTAAATGGTTTGTTTGTCTCCTTCCTACCTTCTTATTGAAAGTCTTAACTTCAGAGCTTCAGGACTTTTCACAAATAATAAAGGTGTTTGGGCCAAGTTGGTGTGGCTCAGTGGTTGGGCTTTGACCTATGAACCAGGAGATCATGGTTCAATTCCTGGTCAGGGTATATACCTGGGTTGTGGGCTTGATCCTCAGGAGGCAGCTGATCCATGATTCTCTTTCATCATTAACGTTTCTATCTCTTTCTCTCCATCTCCCTTCCTTTCAGAAATCAAATAAAAATATATTAAAGTACATGTATATATATATTTTTGGTATAGAATATACCCTTTCTGAAGTGTGTACTTTATACCAAAAGTCTACTAAGTACTGTCTGTTATTTGTTGAAATGAATTTAATTCCTACTCCTGTGATATAGGTGACATTCTTTCACTTTACAGACAAGGAAAATGGTGAAGTTTGGGAAGGTTATTTATCTTTTTCAGGATTATACATCTGGTAAACAAAGCTTACTCTTGGCATAATTTTGTCTTGTCAGTAATAGCTGCTGATATGGGTCAGAGGTTTCTTATTTGCAATCCTCAAAACAACTCTGCCTTCGTATCCCCTTTATTTACAATGTGATAGAATTGAAGCACAGAGAGGCTAAGTAACTGGCCCTGGATCACACAGCTAATAAGTTATATTTATGGGGCTACCAGATTCCCAAACTCCTATTTTTTCCCCTTTCTTGCTGAAAAGTTCTTTTGGACTTGCCATAATCTCACCAAGGCTCTCTCAGACGCCCTATGTGACAGAAGACTAATGAAAAGAGCATCAAGAATAAAAGTAAATGGGGAAAACATTTTCTATTTAGAGGGTAGCCTCTGTGGATGGTGTGAGGAGGGAGATGGTAGGAAGAGAAACCCCATTCCCAGGCTTGGCAGTTGGTGGCCTCAGGAGAAGACCCTCACACTTTCTTTTTCAGCATCTCCTGTGGGCACCACTTCCTTTTCTAGCCTTTGACTTTCTGAGAGTTTGGTTAATAACATTACTCTAAGGATTGGTTCCTTTCTGTCTCGGCCCTTCTGACCTATAATCCCCATCCCCCCAAACCATTTGAGGTCTGCCTTAGCAAGGTAAGCTAGCCACACCCAATGAGAAAAGAGCCCCAGCAAAAGCAGCTTCCTCCACCAGGAAATGAAGCAGGATCTTGCCTGGACCCCAGCCCAAGCCCAGAATATGCAGCCAAAGGAGATTGCTGGGAAAGGGTATTAGCTCATTGCAACCTTTAGCATCATTACTGTGGTTTCTCTCCTGCCTTGGAAAAAACTACCTATTTTTTTTTTCTGTCTACTTCCCAACTCCCACACATAAAACCAAAATTTATCCGGACAAAACATACCCAGCTCATTCTGTGCTGTGAGAACTGCTAAACTTTGTGCATCTTCTAATCTGATTATATTTCCAGTTCAAATCACCTTCATTTCTCACCTCCTAATTGGTTTCCCTGCTTCCACTTCTACAATTTATTCTTTATGCAGCAGTCACCCTGATCCTTCTAAATTGGGAATCTTGTCATGTCAGTTCTTTGCTCCAAGTCCTCCAATGACTTCTGCAACTCAGAGAAAAGCCAAAATCCTTTCAGGGGCCTTTTGTGATTGAGGGCAGGGCCTGGCACACTTTTTTCTTTTTTTCTGTAAAGGGCCAGTTAGTAAATATTTTTTTGTCTTTGTTGGCCAGTGGTCTCTGGCAATTACTCAACTTTGCTATAGCATGAAAGCAACCAGTTAGTACGTAAACGAGTGGACATAGTTGTTTATTTACAAAAACAGGCAATTGTTTGGATTTTGCTTCGGGCTGCTGTTTCCTGACCCTGCTGCAGCTGATTTGGCCTGTGGACCTCTTGCACATTATTACTTCTGCTTTGTCCTCTGCTTCAGCACTACTGATCTTCAGAGGCCTTGGCGTGAGCCCTTACATTGGTTGTGCTATCCAGAACATTCTTTTCCTATATATGTGAGTGGCTCATTTTCTCATTTCCTAAAGGTTTCTGCTTAAATGTCATTATGGAAGCCCTGCCTGACTATCTGAAATAGCAGCCCTTCTCATTTTTTTGGCACCCCCACTCACTTTACTCTGCTTTGTTTTCTTCACTAGCTCTTGCTATCACCTGGGATATTTATTTATTGAATGAATACATGATTTCTTCAGCAAATATTACTTAGTACCTCCTTAATGACAGGCAATACTCAAAGTCCTGGAAGTCCATTAAAGAACAAAATGGACAAAAGCCTTACTATCATTGGACTTAAGGTCTAGCTAAGGAAGACAGACAATAAAAGTAGTAAAAATAAATCTAAGTGTGGCAAGTGGAGATAAGTGCTCTGGAGGAAATTAGGCTGGGCAAAGGGACAGGTTGTTTTTCTCAAAGCATTTGTCTTCTGCCTGGAGTCATTGCTAAGATTCCCCCAGTTACAGCAACTGTGACATTAAGTCCCTCGGCTTAGATGTTGTAGAGTTGGTGTATCTGAACAAAATCCAAGTACCAATAGGGGGCGCCATAGACTGTGCAGAACTGGCTGTGAAAAGAGGTTTGTTTGATCAAGACCCAAGCAGCCAAGCTTGGGAACAGGACAGAAAGGGATGTAAAGATTTCGGTGGAGGGATGGGGAAGTTGGAAGTAGTGGGATGTAACAGGATCTGAATACAACTGCATGCACCACAAGTGTTTTTCATGGAGCGCTGCCTAAACTACAAGGCATTACGGAACAATGCACTTCTGAGTCGGATGCTTAATAAATCAGCCAGGCATGCATTATTATGCCGCAACTGAGCCCTTGTGTCTTAATGCTCAATTATACAGCACAGAATCTGGGTCGGGTTTTCTATCATCTTGGACATGTGTAGGAATGGCTTCACTAATTGCTCTACGTGGGAATGGATTTATTTGGTTTTGACAGAGGCATTCACTTTGACTGACATTTAGATAGAAGGGGCCTTACCTAGAATCACAGAACTCTAGATCTTGAAAGAGACCTTAGAGTTGATCCTAGTCTAATCTGCTCATGCTGTAGATGGGAAAATTGAGGCTCACAGAGAGGAAGTTACTTGTTCAAGGTCATAAGATAAGTGGCAACTGGGCCTGGAGTCTGGCTACTGACTCTGATTCAAATACATGCTTCAGTCACCACCTCCCTTCCAGTGTCTGCAGCAGATGTCATGGACAGTGACATCCTCCTGCTATCTGACTCTCTGAAGCTAAAGACCCACCGGAAGAAGCTGTGCCTCATTTACTTGAATAAAAGTGGACAACCAGTTAAAAAAACAACAGGCTTCCATATTTTATGGATCTCTAGGGATGCAGTGAACTCATGCTCCCAGATTAAAGGGAAGAGGAAAACCATACCCTTCTCTCTGAACTATGCTGCCTGCTGGCTCCCAGGAGTCCCAGCGGTCTCTAGAATGGAGATCATCATACATGACAGCTGGAGAGAATTATCACTTGAAGGTTTGCATTCTGGCTTTTATATATAATTTACATAGATCTGCATATTGTATGCTCTGGGCATTCATTGTTTTCTATTTCGGTCCATCTTCCCACCCTCCCTTCTCTAAGCTCAGTTGGTGTTTTGGCTTCCTCAGCCTGCTAGGTGAGATGAGTGCCTGGCTAGCGTTTGATCTGGAAAAACATCTGGAAGTTCTTCCTCCTGGAAGAGACTCTGGGGAAGAGAGTGGCTGCTGAATCAGTGACGTGTTAGAGTCCCTGGTAAAGGTCTGCTTATTGCAGTCCTTTTCTTTCTCTCATATTTAGGGCTGCCTATAGGAGATGAAGGCTGTGGGGCCATCTCAGACACAAGTCCCCCAGAGATGGCTTTACTCTGATTAATAAGGACCTTCTGGAGTATAAGTTACTTAGGAGTTACCCAAGGGAACTAGGTTTGTGTGGCGGAGTGCTCCAGTGGCCTAAGGGCAGTCCTCCAAAGATGAATCTCAGGTGTGGGTGTGGAAAGTAAAGGCGCACCAACAGTGGGCACACAGAAATAGTAAAACACAAACACTCCCCACTCAAGGCGACTCAAAGACAAACCAACAACAACAAAAGACTTTGTGCTTAGCAGCATGGTCTTTGATCTTGCCTTCCTCTGGGGAGGAGTAAATTGGGAGGAAGGTGGTTGAGTTCCTCATGGTCAATGTCAACCTGACCCCCACCATAGTTGTCCCTAATGGATGGACAAAAGGAGAAGGGGCAGGGACACTGTATCTAGATGCAGCCTTTACAAAGGCACAGAGAGATGTCCTCAGGGGAGGCTGCGTGCTGCTAACCCTGTGCAAAATCCCTTTGAATCATGATCACTTGCATTTTCATAGTACTGTATATTTCAGAGCTCTTTCACATGCATGACTATATTTTCATACCCTGTGAGGTAAGTAGAGACTTTTATTTCCATCAGTTGATGCTCTTTCCAGTCCATGTCTTTGTGCTGCTTCTCCAATTAGTTTGTATTTTGTACATACCTACAGCTGAGCTGGGAGGTTAAGCTGCCTGTGTTAATTCCAGCCTTTAAACAATCCTCTCCTTAGGCTAAGTAATAGAATTTTTTTCCATTTGTGCAAAAAGATCAGGACTCTGGACACCTGGCCCAAGTGTTGGCTCAGCCCACCTGCTAGCTGTTAAAATTCTTTAACCTCTCTGGGCCTCAGTTTCCTCATTTGTAGTATTAAGAGGTTTGTCTAGATTACATTGCCAGCCCTTGTTCTGAAACTGTGCACACATGGCTCCAGGTTATGGGAATTGTGTTTCTTTGTTCATTAGGAACAAAGAGCTTGACTCTGATTTTAAAGGTTACTACTATATTTTTGCTCCAATAGTTTAATTTTTAGGTAACATTTTTCTTTAAGAGGAGGGAGCTGGCTGTAAGGGGATCTGATTTTTTCTTTTCTTTTCTTGTCTTTTCTTTTCTTTCTTTTTTTCTTTTCCTTTTTTTAAACATTAAAGCCCCTGTCTTCAGGGAAGAAGAGGCTGTTGGATGTGCTTTGAATGTTTCAAATCAAAGTCTGCCAAGGGATGAGAGCTATAGGTTTCAATAAGCACCTTCTTTCAGTAATTTTAAGAATTTCACTTATGAGGATAATGAAATCTTTAGAAACCCTAGGGGACATACCAGGGAAAAATATGATTCATCAGTGGAATTTTCCTAACTACTCTCTCTCTCTCCCTACTCTATTAGTCCATCAGGAGGGGCTCCTCTACAGATTTTGAAGTCCTTGGAACCCTAATTAGATCTTTGGGCGCTTGAATTCTCTCTCTCTTCCCCCGCTAAGATCCACTACTAACATCCAGGCTCATCATTGCCTCCCTGGCTCCTGAGGCCTGAGTTGTCATTATGTTTCCACCAGGAGCCTAGGCCACCCATAATAAATACTTGTTCCTTTGCATTGTGCTTCTTACAGTGTTGTTTTAATACAAACAAAGGTGTAACTGCATTGCTTCTGTGACAAGATGTGCAGACTTCTTTCAGATGTGGAATATGCATCCAACCCTTGGGTTTAAGGGCCTCAGATGGGTGCTAAGTGCCCTGGGGTCTGTCTGTGTATGCAGGCTGTGGCATGTGGCATGTGCCCTGCTTCTAGTTGGGAGAGAAATGGGTAGAACTGACTTCCTGCTTATAGATTTTGATTTTGCCAAAATTCATTTTAAGCTATTTAAAGATTAGAAAAATGTATTTTTGAAAACTTGATTTGTGTAATTTCAGGAAAAACACACACATACATTTAGAAAAAGCAATGTAAAACTCTAATGACCTGATTGAAAAGATGAGTTGATGTTTAATTAAAAGCAGTGGAAAGGGATAGATTCTGTACATTTTCGAAGATCAAGTTACCTGGAGAGAAAGAAAAATTGTGGGATGGTATAATATAAACAAAAAGCTGAGTTCAAATGAGGACTCTTAAGAAATTAAAATCAAAAGGAACTCTTCAAAAAGAGTGCCATCTTGGGTATTAACCTCCAACATTGAAATGAAAACAAAATTGAAAGGCTTTAAAAAGAAGGCAATCCACATTTGGGCCAGCTTTCTGTGGGAAGCTATGGTTCCCCAGCCTTTGTGTGCTGCGTCTAGCATTTCTTCTCTACAATGTGCACCCAGGATTTCTTACCATCTCCTCAAAGCCATGCTCAGCTGAAAGAGAAGGACATTAATGGCTTTTGTATGTGAGGCCCCCACAGAGTGTGAATGCAGTATAATGTTTGGAAAACAGCAGAAACCAGGTTTCTTGGTCCTGTTTCTGTTTCTCACTCATTGAGTCACTCTGGGGAAATTACTGAGACTCATTTCTCTTGCCATCAAACAAGACCCTCCTCAGTGCTGACCAAGAGGACTTGCTGTGATGATGGAAATGTTCTATGTCTGCACTGTCCATTACAGTAGCCCCAATGTGCTATCGAGTCCTAGTAAAGGTACAAGCTTGTCTGAGGAAGGCACACTTTAATTTTCTTTCATTTCCATTAACTTAAATTGTCTCTCATAGCTAGTGGCTGCCATATTGGACAGAGCAGTTTTAGAGGTCACTGAAATGCCTTCTAGTTTTCTGCTTCCATACTCTGGTGCTCAGGCTTGCATCGCTAACCAATCATAGCAATTCCTCCAGCCATTACTCAGGGCCTTGCCTGATAGAGGTGCCCTTTTAGATCATAGGGAAACAAAGACGAATAAAACAGAATCCTTGTTCCTTAAGAGCTCATAGTCTCCTGGAAAGAACCATAAACTTCAAACTGTGGGCTGTTCAGGCTTGGGACCCCTGGGAAAACGGAAAAGTAGAGCCAGCCTTTGTCAATATTTGTTACATGTGGATCTTTAGCATTTGCTAAGCAAGCATGCACTGCTTGGCCGTTTGTTCCATTTAGATCTGGCCCACTTTTACTCCCTGACCTTAGAAGATAAAAGTAACCTGGACATTTGCCAGCTGCTGATTCAAAGCATGAGTATTTTTAGCTTTGGGAGCCTTGAAACCTAGTTAGGGTACACAACCTAAAATAATGGGACCGGGAGATTCATTCTCTTATTCAATAAATAAGTACTGTGTGCATTTTGAGTGTCAGACACTGGACTAGGTGTCAGGGATACTGTTATGAAGGAAACAAACACATGTCTTCCTCTTGGGGGGCTGGCCTGGAATTTCTAGAGGAGGAGGCAGACTTTGTACAAGAAAATAGAGACACTGATTTTAGATAGTGGTAGAATAAAATCTGTTGGAAATAATAACTAACTAACTAACTAACTAACTAACTAACTAAATGTTTAGGACACCCCAATCCAAACTGTTGGTCTCTAGTTTATGGTCTCTGGCTAGCTATTGGTGTGGGATTAGTGGTTTTGGAATTTAAAAAAAATATATAATTTCAGGCCTTGCTGTGCTGTTCACTTGGATATGAACTTGGGGAGCACAAGCTTGTTCTGGGGATAGAATAATATTGTATGTATGAAAGGACTTCATAATCAGTTAAGCACTCTACAAAGGTAAGGTTTTAAAATTTCCTCATAGATACTAGTTGACTAGCTGAGGCCCCTGGTTCAGCACATAGGATGGGGACTGAGAACATGAGGGGAAACATTGGAGGGATGTTTTGAGATCTGCCTCCTCATTAGTCCCTCCTGTTTATCAGCCCAACCAGGGCCATTAAGTGATCTCTGGAGCCCTTGGCTTCCACTGAGGGGCTTTTGCTGTTATGCCAAGCTGAGAGCTTAGCCCAGTAGGTTTGACCCTACTTTAGCCAGAACTACAGTATGTATATGCTCCATTTATGTGTAAAGTGTTACTAAAACTATCAGTTGTCTCTCTCCCACCAAATTTTGAAACTGGTTAAGTTGTGCTGAGAATAGATGGGGTCACCAGAGACTTGTGGAGCATTGAAGGAGCTCAGGCCAACTTCTCCCCACTTTAGGATTTTGCTTTCTCTTAAGACAGTGGTTGCAAACTCATTAGTCAACAGAGCCAAATATCAACAGTACAACGATTGAAATTTCTTTTGAGAGCCAAATTTTTTAAACTTAAACTTCTAACACCACTTCTTCAAAATAGACTCGCCCAGGCCATGGTATTTTGTGGAAGAGCCATATTCAAGGGGCCAAAGAGCCGCATGTGGCTCGCAAGCCATAGTTTGCTGACCACGGTCTTAGGACCAAGTAGTTGTGTAGCTGTGTGACCAGTAGGAACCTGGGAGAATCCTTGGAACAGGATGTGAAAGAAGCAATGGCTTCACTGACATCTGAACCTATTGACAAAGCACCTGCAATTAGCCCCACGTAGCCCAAGTCATACAATTTATATTGTGTTTAAGAACAAATAATTAGTAGCCTGTAGTAAGCTGTTCAAATATACTGAATGTATGTTCTAGGTGCTGTGCTACATTGCCTCATTGCCTTCTTGGTGCTCTGTAGTGGCCCTTAGCTTCATGCAGATTCACTCTCCACTCTTTTTCACCCTACTCAGTGCCCATGTATTAAGAAGCTCCCTTGCCCTCTGGTTTCTTTTGGTTTCAGCCAATGGGAAGAATGGAGACTCTGAAGGAGGGATCCATGTATTCATTCATGCAGCAACTTGGCTGTGAGTTGCTATCAGCTGGCTGTGTCCCTGTACTAAAGCTCATATTCACATCAGGCATCCATCTTTGCAGAGCCCCTACTTTTTTTTTGGGTATAGATGTCTACATTTATGGTGTGATAATGACCTAGATGTGACAATGACTGTTGCCAGCTTTGGGGCACTGCACCCTCACTTGTGGCTTTGGTATATCCACTATACTCCATTATAAATGGTTCTTTTTATTAAATCATTGCGTTTCTAAATTTGAGTGTACTATGTCCTCTTGGCATTCTGATGGATGCCTTGTACAATAATCCCATGAGGCATGTACAATTATTCCTATTTTGAAGATGAAGAAACTGAGAAAAAGAAGGGTTAAAAATCAGAAAAAAAAAAGCAATTCTATGGAAGGGAGGTGGGTCAAGAGTGGAGGGAATGATCCAGAGATTGACTTCCATTGGAGAAAGCTTCTTGCTCTCTCCCCAAAGTCCCTTTGAGATTTGCCTTCCTCATTAGCCCCTGTTGTCTATCAGCTCAGCCAGGGCCAGTAGGTGCCCAGCAGGCAGCTTATAGGAGGTGACAGTATAATGAGGATCCGGGAATGGTGGACAACAAAGTTTATTTCTGTGATTGAAAAAACAAAACCGAACCCAAAATAAGACAATCCCTAATTAATTAAAAAAGGAAAAAAATAGCCTTCTGGTTGTGACAGGGGCCGACAGCTTCCTCTCCATGGTTTCATGTGGTGCTGATGTTTTTGTCAATACGACATGCTGCCTGGAACTACACACAGTGTCTTTTTCTGTCTCAGAACATCGTCTCTCCCCCATCCCTCCATTGCATGGTTCTGGCTGGGAGTGACAGAAGCCAGCCTATAACTTCACTGACCTACTTCCCGGCTGGCTCTCCAGTAAGCAGCCCACGCAGCATCCGTTTTAACCATTTTTCAAGGTCAGGACTTTTCAATGCACAAGCTGGCTCTTGCTTGACACAAAGCCAGGGACTATCAATTGTCCTGTTTACTAAATTTTCAGTGTTCCCCCCTTTTTTTTTAGCTGAGGAAAAAGTATGGGTTGGGCTCCTGCTTCGGACAGATAACAAATGCAGCGGCTTGGAGCCTAAATTGGCTACTTGGTCTATACTTCAGGTGCTTCAAAGGCAGGTTTGCCACTGTCATGGAGAACCTGGGCCAGACCAACTGCAAACAGTGAAGGATTCAGATTGTCCCAGTGGACAGTCAGACTCTTCTTTTTTGTGACACAGACAAATGTGTGCTCCACATACACACAATGTCTTATTTTTCACTTTTCTGAAAGGATCATGTGAAACCAGCTCTTCCCAGATGAAAAGCAAGCACTTTGTGTATCTATATTACTGCACTTTCATCTCCTAGTGCTTTGTGAGAAACTTCCAGCCAGAGCTGCGTTCCTTTCTGGCTTGATAAAGATAAATTGTATTCAGTGAGAGAGAAAGGGGAAACATTTTCTTGCTTATTCTCTAAATAAAAAGTCAGGAAATGTGATTTTCCCCCCCTCCCCTGCCCTGAATTTGGAGAAGTTAGTCCTCCTTCCAAAGGACCCCAAATTTTCTGTGCTGCTCAGCTTATGAAAACTGTTTGATCTCAAGAGAAACTTGTTATCTTTTGGATCTTAGAAGCTCATTAGAGAATAAACAAGGCACACAGTTTTCTCTGCTAATGTCTGTTAATCTCACCACTCAGCTCCAGACAGTATTGCTGAATGGTTTATGGCACAGGCTCTGGAGTCTGGTCTTGGTATTTCCCTTGCTAATTGTGTGAGTTTTGGTAAGTTACTTAAGCTGTCTGTGCCTCAATTCCTCCCTCTGTGGCATTAGAGATAATAATAGCCCTCTCATAAGATATTGTGAGAAGCAAATGAAATAAACCATGAAGGGTATTCAAAAATAGTGCTTGGCATGTGGTTACCTTTTAATAAATATTAAAAAAAAATTATTCACCACAGGAAAGACAGAAAGGCGGAAGAAATGAATCAACTGTGTGTCTGCATGTGGATGTCTGTGTGTGGGTGTCTGTGTGCACAAGAGTTGATTTGCTGGGAGAAGGGACCCTGGGCAAACAGGGAGAAAAGGAAGAAGGTGGTGAATTTTCTAAAAAGATCAGAGTGAGATTCAAGTATCCAAAGGACTGATTCTCTGTTAGTTTTCAACACAAGAAAGAAAACAAAAAGAGACCAACATTTTGCCGGGCTGCTGCCCCTGCCTGGCACTGCCTTCTAGAGCTCTGAGCTGAGTGCTTTGCTTGTAGCAAAGCTGTAGGTGTTGGGACTTGCTGTCTCCTGAGGCTAGTCAGAAAGGGCTGTGGCGGGTGACTCCTGATGCTCGGTATGCCACAATGACCTTTTGTCCCTGGGAAGTCCTCTTTCACTGAGCATGGTGTCAGTCATAGTTCAGGGAGCTGCTGGAATGGACCAAGAAGGCTGCAGCTGCCTAGAACCTCATAGTTTTGGGGTCCAGATTATTTTTAGCTTGACATTTCACTTTAAGAACATTGTGAATACAAGAATTTTAATAGAATCATACCAATATTAATTGTTTTCTGTTGAAAATGTATTTTTCTTAAGCAATTCCATTAATTCAGTTTAATTTCTTGATTAATACTCTAGCTAGCACAGTAAATACATTTTATATTTTTCCATTTTAATCAAATTATTATTTGGATCAGATTCAAGGACAGAAAGGAAGAAAAGGGAAAAGATTAAGAAAAGGAGACAGTACAAGGCAGAGAGAGAGAGGAATATATAAAAATGCAAAGCAGTGAAACAGAGGAATATATAAAAATGCAAAGACAGAAAAGTGCTATGACAGAAAAGTCATACTATCTATGACTATCTCTGTAAATCTCCCAATTCCTCTAAGACAAAGATACAAACTGAGAGGAATTGGAGGATTTACAGAGGCAGTCATACAGAGAGAGAGAGACAGAGAAACACAAAGCAAGAAACATAGAGAAGGCATTCAGGTATATGCACATGCATTTGTATACTAGTATGTGCACATACAGGATATCACAGAACAAGGGAATAAGAGTGTATGTGCATACACACACCATAACCAAGTAGACTATAGCTGTTTCACTGTATTCACGACTAAATTTTTGGATGCAGCAGGATCAAAACACTGTTGGGGTAAAACAATTTTTCATGATCAAAATGGCAGAATTTATATATATATATATATTTCTTTACAGAGTGCTTGATAAATAGAAGTGATTAATTTGAACAGAAATAGCCCATATACTTGCAGAAGAAATCCCTTTCCTGGTTGGGGGAACATTTGTATGTGACCTCTCAGATTTTTTTCCTTCCAGAGGAACCAGTATCCTGGTTCCAGAACCTTCTCACCCAATGGTATATCCTCACCTCCTTCTGTTGTGCTCTGAGATTGAAGCTGGACAGACAAGATATAACTATCATTCTCTCCTCCATAGGAAGCTGACTAACCTTGCCAAGATTGGATGCATGGTGGCTGGTGGACAACAGAGTTTGCTAGAAGAACAGAGTGAAATAAAATGTCTGTGACTGGGGGCACCAGGTACTATGAGACTCATACCAAGCAGTGTTTTATATGGCTATTTTAAGATTTCAAAATCCTTATTGTTTCTTAAATCCCAAAGATATGGTCCCACAGACACAGAGAATGTAAACTAGATCTTTGAAATTCCCTTCGGTTATTTTTGAGAAACTTATTTCTGCAGAAGTGCCCTCTGATTGACAAGAACCCACTTTTATATTCACAATCTCACCCTGTCAAGATCTGGTCTAAAATCACTCTCAGAGAATATTGTGCAGTAACTTCCAAAAATCTCCAATCTTCTTAATGTATGCATTTAATATATTGTTTTTCTCATTCAGAGCTTTCTTTTGTATATAACTAAGTCCCAATTTTGAGTTCCTATTGCACATCACTAACCCATGATGTTGGAAAGCATGTAAAAAATGTAGAGTTTGAAAGTTCCCTTTGCTTACATTCAAGTCCCTGTCCTTTGGAAATTTATATACAATTTCCCATCATCCCCATCCTCCTACTTTTTGCTCTTTTTGGAAACAGTTAATTAATCTCATTTCTCAAAGATGCTTTGTTTCCTAATCTGATTAGTCTTTCATTGGGTATTACTTTTTACCAGCCCTTTACACAAACTCATTTAGAAATAGCTCATTATGGGGACAGTTGTCTGGATTTGATGGGACAATTGCTTAGGAAGTCAAGGTCTGTATGTGTCACTCAGTTATTCAACAATCATTGATGAGTCCCTGATATGAGCCTTGCACTGAGGATAAAATGCCTGACCTTTGTGAACTCCTGTCCCCCTTCTTCCATATAGTCCCCAGTGAATGAACTGGGTCATGTTCTCACAGGCACTTTGGGGGATATTATACTGAAAGCAGAAAACATGAGAGCTGGGAGCAAGACCAAACCAGTACTTTTGGTGGAAAGCTGAGAGACCAGGAGAATACACATATCTGTCAAGCTACCAGGACTAGAAAAGGGAGAAAGAACCAAGAGTTAATAACCAGACAAACAGCAGATTAGGAAGGAATTAGAGTGAGTTGGTTCCAGGATGATCTCTGTGAGCTCTGTTGGGGTGTCCATTGATCAAACTTACGGTCCCAAAGGTCCAGAGTGTGTGGATGTTTCTGGCTGGGTTAAAGGTGTAGGATCTGTTCCCCATCCCCATCCCTCAGGTCTTCTATGCAATATGGGCTGGAACAGGGCAGCCTCCATTTCCCTCAGTGAAAGAACAGAGGTATATTCTGGGATATTACTGTGACTTCTCTTCTCGGTCACCTCCTTGCATGGTTTCAGGTTTTGGAGCTGGAAAAGGTGCCTGTCATAATATGGTATTTCTTTTCTAGCCCTTTTTGGCTACCTGTCTTTGAGTATGGGATAAGGAGGTGTGGGAGAGAGCACAGCTGGATGCAGTTCAGGACAGCAGAGAGTGGTGGTAGATAAGGTATATGTGCATAGATGGTGGAGCTTGGGGCAAAAGTTAGCATGGTCATTTTATATGACTTACAATTAGTCTAAAGAATGTCTGTACATTCTGGGGAGGGGAAGATGGCAAAGACCTCGAGATGTAGAGAATAAGCGCATTGTTGCAAGCAGACCGAGGCCAGTATACAAGAACAGTTCACCCACCATGATCAGAATCACATTTTGGGAGTTGAATTATAAAATCTGAAATAATTTTTCAAGTTTTTAGGATGGAGAGTGAGGAAACTTATTCTTAGGAGGTGCTATTTTGGTGAGAATTATATTGGATTCAACATTTCTTATGGGCTTCAGAGAGCTCTGCTTTTGCTCACTCCTCCCTCCCCTTGCTACCTCCAAGCTCTGTTGTGTCAGGCTACACACATGGCACATGGAGCCAGATGTTTGGGATAGAGATGGGTCCTTTGGAAGAAGAGACCCTCTTATACTCAGTCTATATTAGAGGATGTTCAAACTGTCTCAAGCCATGCCAGAGATGACTGGGCTTCGAAAACCTGTCTTTCAAACTAAATGACCTTAATTAATTCCCCCTGAAGTTGGACTGAGGTACAGCTTTCTGGGAGAGAAATCCTTGGAGCAGATGTTTTGCTGTTGCCTTATAAGATGAGAAATCTGCTCAGTAGTTTGAATGTAAAGCATTAAAAATAACTCCATTTCATATGAAGGTTCAGAAGTAAAAAAAAAAAAGTTTACATTCTGACATAGGTCAATATGGGCCACAGATGACATGGTCATAAGTGATATGAAGGATGGGATGCTTTACACGTAGAATGAGCCCAAGCTTTAAAAAGGTGAGGTAGTTTCCATTTTTTTACTTTGGGGAGTCCTGAGTTGCCATGTAATAACAGAGGAAAAGCTCAGCAGCTGGGACTTAGATCTTTGCATGTTCCAGCTGAATCCTTCTAGTCAACCCTGCCAAGGTGCCTGACAGGTGAGCGAACCGCCTTGAATGTTCCAGCCCAGTTGATACCTCATATGCCTACAGATGCAGCCAACATTACATGGATCAGAAGAAACACCCATCTGAACCCACTCAATGCACAGAATCATGAAAGTTAATAAAATAATTGTTGTTTAAAGCCACTAAGATTTGGATATATGTTGTGCAGCCATAGTTAGCCAAAATAAGAGATATATTTTTTACAGTTTTATTTATCACAGAAATCAGCAGATTATGACTCATTGACCAAATGTAGCCCACAGCCTATTTTTGTAAATACATTTTTTATTGGAATAGAGCCATGACCTTTTGTCTAAGTATTTATTGCCCAAGGCTGATTTTGCACTATTAACGGCAGAGTTGAGTAGTTGCACCAGAGACTATAGAGCCTGCAAAACTCAAAATATTTACTTTTAGATCCTTTATAGACAGTGCTTGGTTTGCTGGCCCATGATCTGTTACACTAATCTACAAAAAGGTGAAAGTTAAGCAGACCAACCTCTTTTAAAACAATGTGCAGAAACCAGTGGTGTATGGGAAATGGCTTGTCTGAGTAAGGAAATAGTTTCTAATATTCCCTGAGCTGTAATAGTGATGGGCTTTTTCTACAACACATCCTTTTATTACTGTGAAGTGCCATTAGTAAGTCTGTCTGTGGCAGATTATGTTACTGGTTAGCAGAAGTTCATTCTCCCATCCCCTGCTCCATGGGAGGAGTATATACTTCTACCCCTCTGATATACTTGGCTATGAGGCTTGCTTTGATCAATGGAAGGCGAGTGAATGTGACAAGACCAGAGGTTTTAAATTTACTTCTTTGGTTTGGCTTAACTCTGGAGCGCATGCTGTCTGCTACGAGAAAAAAACACGCTCTAGGTAGCTGTAGCTGATTTTGCCTGAGTCTCAGAATGAGTGACACATAGATCAGAGCTCAACCTGACCTGCAGCCTTGAGAGTAAACTGGTTTAAATCCAGCTGAGTCCAGCAGAGCACAGCAAACCTTCTAGAGCCATGAAAAATAAATAAATGCTTTTCTTTTCTTTTTCTCTGTTATCTACAATAGCAGCCCTGTTGTTGTCCAGTCACTGAAATCTTTTGAGTTGTTTGTTATATAACATCTTTAGATATAGCTAATACAAAGCCCAAGAAGCTTAGAAGGAAAGGAAATTTTCTTTACATTGGGATGCTGCTAACCCATACATAATGCCTTTCTCAAGATACTCTATTCTCCACTTGTCAGAAAATTGCCATATAATGATATAACCAGACACCTGGTTGATAACATCAGACATAGTTATACTAGATAAACGAAGCTACAACTGCAATGAGGTCACCCAACCAGATGTATCACCTGTGTTCAGTGCACAACATATACAATCAAGAATGATGACTATACTGTGACATATCTCAGTGAATTGGGTCCTCTTGAATTAACCCTGGCCATGTGAGAGGCAGATCTAAGGATGGGTGTCATTTAAGAAATTAGCATGCTGCATAATATTATTTCTCAATAGCAGGAGTTGTACATTATTTTGTATAAGTCTTTGTATTCCTTCATGGATAAATTCTAATCTCCCTCCTTGTAGATGGTTATAAATGTGGACCAAAGTAAAAGTAGTATACTCAGAAAGGGAGAAAAGCTCACTAAAAATCTGAAAATATTACCATCATTACACTTGCTGGTTCTTCCTTCTGGGCAAATGCAAGAACAAAGCTTTCCCTTTATCCTCTTTCTCTCCTTCTCCCCTCTCCCTTCCCCCTTTTTAAGGGAAGGAGGGATAAGTTGACCTACTTTACTGGCCAGCCAGAGCTGAACTGCATATGATTGGATTAGTTTTTTTCAGTGATTTGTCTAAATTAGTTCAGGCTGAGGTGTGTGTAACTTTCCACACTGCTTCTGTTATCTAACTTGAGTCTGTTCATACTAAAGCCCTGGTGGCCACACATATACTGTAATGAAAAACCCAAGTTGTATGATTGAAAAAAAAAAGATGTTTGCATTCTGCTCCTCAATTTATTAGTGACCTGAGTTTCAGTTTTCTCATTTATAAAATGGTGAATTATGAGGTGGTTATGAGGATTAGATGAGGTAATCTACAAGAATAATGTAGAAGAGTATGTGACCAATTAGGCATTTGCTGTTGGTATCCTTTCCATTTGATTATAGAAAGGAAGAGAGAGGTAGGGAGAGATAGAAACATCAATGATAAGAGAGAAATTGGCTGCCTTCTGCATGCCTGCCACTGGAGATCCGGTCATGTGCCCTGACTGAGAATGGAACCATGACTTCCTGGCCCATAGGTCAACACTCAACCGCTAAGCTACCTTGGCTGGGCTCCTTTTCATTTCTTTAGGACAAAGAAGAAAAATGAAAGTGAAAAGCATGTATCTTTGGTGTCTTCACATCTACATTCTTCTCTCACCTTTGGTGTCTTTTTATCCACCATTTCTCTAGCTCCTATTTTGTGCTGTGAGTGTCCAGGTTTACATGAAGTTGGAGAAGTAAGTACATGATTATAGCATGCCTTCTCTTGCTCAGTTGGGTCCAGATAAGTTCTGGCTTGTCTGCATCTCTTACTAGATTTTAACTCCTTGAAGCCAGGGCCTCTGAATCTTATGCACACTGTATACACAGGGCACAGTCAGCACCAAGCACATTATGGTCACACAGTGATGCTTACTGAATGAAAATTGTATGGTGCAATAAGTGAAAGTGCAACTATCATGGTGTGATAATTTTTCATCTGTTCCTTTAATACATATTTTATTTGATTGTTCCATGTCTGTGTATCTGAATTTTGTAACTATGAGTAGAAATGGTGATATTGTTGGAGAGTTTAGTTGGACAGCAAATGATTCCTAATGTTACTCTTCAAGCTTCTGGACCAGTTGAAGATATCCTGGAAAAAAGATAAATAGAAGTATAACTTGTATACTAATGCTGGAATGAGGCTGCAGCAATGCTCTAAAATCTTCTTATTTTAAAATTTTGTGTCACTCAAAACTGACTTTCAAAAATCTTACTGAGTGAATTTTTCAATAAATAAATGTTATATAAATTTGAAGTTATAAAATGCAGTGCTAACAATATTTGACTTTTATTTGTTTTGCATGTATATGGCAGGTCCTGATAAGATTTAATTTGAGAAAACAGCACAACAACTGAGAAAATTACTTTAGAAAATTATTGTGTGCTACATGTGACATTGCACTCAATCAATTAGGAGACCTGGAAGAAGAAGTGAGAGGTGTTTTTTTCCCCTCATAATTCCTTTTCTTTTTAAAATAATTTTACTTTAAAAATATTTTTATTGTTTTTAGAGAGGAAGGGAGAGGGATAGAGAGATAGAAACATCAATGATGAGAAACAATCATTGATCGGCTGCCTCCTGCATGCCCTTTACTGGGGACCAAGCCCGAAAATCGGACCTGGGACCCTTCAGTCTGTAGGTTGATGCTCTATCCACTGAGTCAAACCAGTTATGGGTCTTAATTCTTTTTCTGAAAATGAGTGCTTTTGTCTCTACCCCTTGCTGTAAAGAAAACTAACTTCAGACAACATAATAGCTCTTTTTTAATATAATGTAGTTGAATTCTTCCATTCTCAATGGTTTACCTCTTTATAAAGTGACCAAAAAAGCAATGATTAATTTATTTTTTTAATTAAATCTTTATTATTCAGATTATTACATTTGTTTTTTTTCCCACTCCATAGCTCCCTTCTACCCACCATCCCTCTACCCTTACCTTCCCCCTATTGACCTCATCCATAGGTGTATGAATTTTGTCCAGTCTCCCCCTGCACCCCCTCACTCTTTCCCCCTGAGAATTATCAGTCCACTCTTTTTCTGTGCACCAGTTTATTCTGTTCATCAAATTGTTAATTCACTTAATTTTTAGATTCCCTTGTTGATAGATATGTATTTGTTGTTCATAATTTTTTATCTTTTACCTTTTTCTTCTTCCTCTTTTTAAAGAGTACCTTTCAGCATTTCATATAATACTGATTTGTAGTTGATGAACTCCTTTAGCTTTTTCTTATCTGTGAATCTCTTCATCTGCCCTTCAACTCTGAATGATAGCTTTGCTGGATAGAGTATTCTTGGTTGTAGGTTTTTGCTATTCATCACATTGAATATTTCTTGCCACTCCTGTCTGGCCTGCATAGTTTCTGTTGAGAAATCAGCTGACAGTCATATGGGTGCTCCCTTGTAGGTAATGAACTGTTTTTCTCTTGCTGCTTTTAATATTCTCTCTTTGTCTTTTGCTCTTGGTATTTTAATGATGATGTGTCTTGGTGTAGTCCTCTTTGGATTCCTTTTTTGGGGGGTTCTGTATGCTTTCTGGACTTGTAAGTCTATTTCTTTCATCAGGTGGGGGAAGTTTTTTGTCATTATTTCTTCAAATAGGTTCTCATTATCTTGCTTTCTCTTTTATGGCACCCCCACAATTCTGATGTTGGTATGCTTGACGTTGTCCCAGAGGCTTCTTACATTATCTTCACTTTTTTGGATTCTTTTTTCTTCTTGCTTTTCCAGTTGAGTATTTTCTGATTCTTTATATTTCAAATTTTTGACTTGATTCTTGCCTTCCTCTAGTCTGCTGTTAGGTCTCTGTATAATATTTTTTATTTCAGTCAGTGTATGTTTAATTTCTAGTCCTTTTAATTTCTGGTCCTTTTTCATCTCCTGTTGGGTCTCGCTAAATTTATCCATCTTTTCTAGGATATTCTTGAAAATTCTTATAACCATGGTTTTGAACTCTATATCCAGTTGTTTGTTTTCCTCCATTTCTTTTGTTTGTGATCTCTTCCTTTGTCTCAGCATTTTCACTATGCCGGGAGAACTTCTGTGTTGGATTCAGCCTTATGATACAAAACTTGCAAAACTGCAAAAGCCTCTCTGTTGAGCTTGGGATGGGTGGAGTCTCAGGGCTTAATGGACTGCCTTGCCTTCCAGTTGGCCCCACCCTCCACAGCCCCTAGGTCTCACGTGACTCTGGGTAATTGCTGGAGTGGTCCCTGTGCACGCGCACAGTACCTCTAGAAAGCTGCCTTTCTGGGTCCCCAGCACTCTGGGACCATATGAGTCTGGGTCCCCAGGGTTTTGCCCAAAACTGGGGTTTAGTGGATTTAGAAGTGGCACAGTTGGGAGGCTTTGTCTCTCACCCACTCGTGAAAGCCAGCGGCACAATCAGCAGTCTGTCTTCTGGGTGCAGTGCTGTGTGTGCCACCAGACTTCTGTCCTTTCATGACTCCCTTAAATTTCCGTGCACTTCTCCCTTTTCACAGTCCAAACTCCCCCCATATGCATCTTGCCTGGATTTGGAGTTCAGTGCCATAGAATAAGGAGTTCAATGCCAGAGAAAGCCAGCCAGGTACTCTTGTACTCACTCTCTCTACGCACGCATCTCTGTACCTCAGCTTTTTGTAGCTCTTCTGGGTCTCCGTGAGCCCCTCTCTTTCCTTCTAATTGTAGAATTTCCACTCAGCCAGATTTCCTGTGGTCTGGATACTGTCTGTTCTGTCTTTTAGTTGTAGTTTTGAAATTGTTGTGCGAGGCAGCAGTGTAGGTGTTTACCTATGTCGCCATCTTGGAATTTTCCCCACAATGATTAATTTCTTAATGTGCAGTATAGCTTGTAGCTCCATTTGAAAAACAACTCCAGTTAAAAAATTTGTCAGGATTGTAT